>CM027406.1:1367627-1411030 GCA_015711505.1 Sylvilagus bachmani | reverse complement strand
GCAGGAAGTGGGACCGGTGCATGGCGGACACGGTCGTGAAGATAGGTACTGGTTTTGGATTAGGAGTCGTTTTCTCACTTACCTTCTTTAAAAGAAAATCGTGGCCGTTAGCCTTCGGTTCTGGCATGGGCCTGGGCATGGCCTATTCCAACTGTCAGCACGACTTCCAGGCGCCCTACCTCCTGCATGGGAAATATGTCAAAGAGCAGGAGCAGTGACGCACTCCAAGACGCCCGGAGGGAGGAAGGGAGGAACCCCGCTCGCTCCTCAGGAACACCCACCGCGCACCGCGGCGCCCCAGAGTCACAGCGGTGCTGCCGCCGCGCTTCCAACTCCAGCGCTCTGCTGTGTCCGAAACCAGCCTGTTTCTTGTTTTGTATTTTCTCTCTGGAAATTGTGAGGAGATGGTCTTAAGAGAAATAAACACAAATAGGAAAAAAAAAAAAACTTTTAACATACTGGTTTTTGCAATTAAAAAATGCTACTGCTTGGATTTGTGTTACATAATGTGCTATTACAGAACTATGTTGTATCAACTTGTTTCCTTGACTTGTTCAGTTGAGTTAAGTGTTATTACAGGACGTGGCTGGACAGGGAAGTTCCATTTTGTCTTTCAATCCAGAATCGGTCACTGTAATAGAACTGAGCCAGGGGAATAGCAGAGTGAATGATAATAACTGTGGGAAGTATCTGCAAAAGATCATGAATGAATGAACATTATGAGAAAAATTTGTACCCAGATAAACATCTTTTAATTCATTTCTCCATAAACTTTTAGAAGTACCTAGTAAGTCTGTAAGAAAACTTACAGTCAACCAACTTGACATTTCATTTGTTTTACTTCCCATTTTATGAATTTTAGAACTTTAGTTTTACTTACTACCATTATCCGTGTCATATTGATCTGGTGACATCTATACAAGGATAATTTTTATTTAAATATTACAAATTAAGATGTGAATTGGGGCTGATAAAGCCCCAATTCAATGTAGGGGCGGGTAAAGCTGTTGCCTGCAGTGCCGGCATCCCGTATAGACGCCAGCTCGAGTCCCAGTTGCTCCACTTCTGATCCAGCTCTCTGCTATGGCCTGGGAAAGCAGTAGAAGATGGCCCAAGTCCTTGGGCCCCTGCACCCACATGGGAGACCTGGAGGAGGCTCCTGGCTCCTGGCTTCGGATCAGGCCAGCTCCAGCCATTGAATCGTTTGGAGAGTGAACCAGTGGATGGAAGATCTCTCTCTCTCTCTGCCTCTGCATCTGCCTCTGCCTCTCTGTGACTCTGCCTTTCAAATAAATAAATCTTTTTAAAAAATCGTATTAGCTATACTGATTTCCTTGAACTGAGTGTTCTCATGATATATTTGATACCATCCTTTTACTGTGACCCTGTGTCCTTTTATATAATAGTCTCTCGTGAGCACTGTTTTAACCCCAGACTGACAGACTGTGTGTTTGTCTCTTTTTCACATTTTCTGAGTGGCTTGGTGAGCTTCTCTCCTTGTCAGGCCTTCAGAAGTCTAACGTGTTGCTCAGCATCTTCAAGCAGGAAATGGACCAAGCAAGCTAGTGCATCCCGTCCCTGGAGCAGCAGAAACCAGAGCGTTTATTAGCTCTATTTTGCTGTTTCCTAGTGAAGACATACCCACCGATTTACAGGACAAAGTTTGCCTTCAGAGACTGGGCTGACATTTTTAAATAACTGATTCAGGGACCTGTCCTTAAACCAGCTATTGTTGGAAGAAAATAACTATTAGATGTTAGTTGCTCTTTTTCAACACTGTAGTCCATTTTGAGCCACTGATTTTTTTTTCTTACCATTCAATATTTGATACAAGATCAGTTTCCCAACATTCATTCCGTTGACCGAGTGCACAGCATTTTTGTGAACTACCGCAGGGCTACATCAGTACAAAACAGTTTAAGTTAGTAAAGCAGTTTCAAAAGGGAAGCCCTGGATTTTTTCTGGAGAGGCGCCAACATTGCGTGCGACACGGAATGTGGAACAGGCTTCATGGCGCCACACTCAAGGACACAGTGAGATGTAGGGAAAGGTCCCTTTGGCCAAGCTCAACAGCTCATCCATGGGGATGACATGCCCATCTCAGCCACCAGCCCTGTCTCTGTGTAACCAACATGACTCAGGTGGGAAAGGGAGAGGAGCCACTGATTGTAATCTTACCAAATACACCACTTTTTCCTGGTCCTCTGATCTGTAGTAGAAATATTTTATATATGAAAGCATCTTTTTTTTTCTTTTTTGGTTTCCAGAAAGGACAATACTAATATTATGTCTTAGTCCATTTCATGTTGTTAGAACAAGACAGCTGAGGCTGGGTACATTATAGAGGAGAGGTTTATTTAGATAGTTCTGGAGATCCAAGAGCATGGTTCCGGTTTCCTGGTGAGGCCTCCCTACCTTAACCCTACATTGTGCCCCAACTTGTGACAGGAAGCAAGAGAAATTCATGGAGGTGCCAGGCAGGCTTCAAACAACCCCCCTCAAAGAGTGTTCTGGGGCCAGCGCTGTGGCACAGTAGGTTAATCTGCCTGTGGTGCTCACATCCCATATGGACGCCGGTTCAAATCCTGGCTGCTCCTCTTCCAATCCAGCTCTCTGCTATGGCCCTGGGAAAACTGTAGAAGATGGCACAAGTGCTTGGGCACAACTCCAGCCGTTGCGATCATTTGGGGAGTGAACCAGCAGATGGAAGATCTCTCTCTCTCTCTCTCTCTCTCTCTCTCTCCTTCTCACTCTCTCACTGTCTGTAACTCTGCCACTCAAATAAAATCTTAAAAAACAAGAGAGAGAGCATTGTTCCCTCTTAGCTAATTCCTCCCATTTGGCCCAACCCCTCACAGGCCCCACCATCTTTCAGGATTACCACACCTGGGAAACTGTGAGGGACAGCCCTCAGCCATGTCCAAACCATAGCACCAGCTAATATCTAAATTTACTTAACAGCAATGTATTTGTGCTAATATTTTTTTCTTAGAACAAATGCTTTTCTTTGGATTTCTAAATGTTCTATCAATCATTTATACAATAAAAAATATGGAATAATGTATTAAACCAGTTCTGTTTATTATTTTTAAAAGATTTATTTATTTGAAAGGCAGAGTTACACAGAACAGAGACAGAGAGCAAGAGAGAGAGAGAGGGCTTCCATCCACTGGTTTACTCCTCAAATGGCCTCAACTGCCAGGGCTGGGCCAGGCCAAAGCCGGGAGCCAGGAGCTTCTTCCAGGGATGGCAGGGGCCCCAGCACTTGGGCCATCCTCCACTGCTTTCCCATGTGCATTACCAGGGAGCTGGATTGGAAGCAGAGTGCCAAGACTGGAGCAGGTGCCTTGTGAGATGCTGGCACCACAGGTGGTGGCTTTACCCACTGTGTCAGAGCAACAGACCCTCTCTCTGTTATTTTAAAAACTGCAGTCAGCCTTGTTGAAAACCACTGGACTGGCGGGCGCCGTGGCTCACTAGGCTAATCCTCCGCCTTGCTGCGCCAGCACACTGGGTTCTAGTCCCAGTCGGGGCACCGGATTCTGTCCCGGTTGCCCCTCTTCCAGGCCAGCTCTCTGCTGTGGCCCGGGAGTGCAGTGGAGGATGGCCCAGGTGCTTGGGCCCTGCACCCCATGGGAGACCAGGAGAAGCACCTGGCACCTGCCATCAAATTAGCACGGTGCGCCGGCCGCAGCGCACTAGCCACGGCGGCCATTGGAGAGTGAACCAATGGCAAAAAGGAAGACCATTCTCTCTGTCTCTCTCTCTCTCTCACTGTCCACTCTGCCTGTCAAAAAAAAAAAAAAAAAGAAAGAAAGAAAGAAAAAGAAAACCACTGGACTAAAAGACGAAACAGAAAAATCAAGTAAAAAAAAAAACACTACGGGAAAACATATGTCTGCCTTTAAATATTATAGAGTGTGTGTGTGTGTGTGTGTGTGTGTGTGTGTGTAACACCTGTCACACACAAACATTTGGCTGCCCCTTCCTCTAATTTGGCCATGAATTCTTTGACATTCCTGCTATTCAAGGAATGCTATTCAAGGAATTCTGTCACTCCTCTTGAATGGGCTCTGTTGACTATTTCTGTCAATAGCATATGGCAAAATGACACTATTTCTAACCTGAGCCTTATGCTTTCACAGCCTCCACTTCTGCCCTGTGGGGTGCTGGCTTTGGTGGAAGCCAACTAACACACCCACCCTCTCTGGTCACAGGGAAAAGCCAACCGCAGGGAAGGTGCCCTGGGGGACACCTCAGCCAAAGGTCCATTTTACCCCAACCTCAGACCCACTATGCGGGAGACACCAAGTTAGAATCGGCCTGGCATCCTAGCCCTCTCCGGCTGCTATCACAGAGTCCCATAAATTGGGTAGTTTATAAACAACACAGATGCCTCTGGGGCTGCTGCTGTGACACAGCAGGTTAAGTCACCGCCTGCAATGCTGGCACCTCAGTGAGCACTGGCTCGAGCCCTAGGTGCTCTGCTCTCAGTTCAGCTCCCTGCTCAATAATGCATCTGGGAAAGCAGCGGAAGATAGCCCAGGTGACTGGGCCCTTGTCACCCAAGTGCGAGTTCAGGATGAAGTTCCAGGCTCCCGAATCCAGCCTGGCTCAGTCCTGGCCGTTGCAGACATTTGGGGAGTGAACCAACAGGTGGAAGATTCTCTCTCCCCTCTCCCCCTGCCCCTTTCTCATTTCTCCCTCTCTCCTCTCTCTCTCTCTCTCTCTCTCTTTCTCTCTCTCTCTCTCTCTCTGCTTGGACTTGCATCACCACTTTGATATGGGATGGGAATATCCCAAGTAGCAACTGAACCCACTTTGTCACAAAATACCTGCCAAATCCCACCACCCCCTTTTAAAATGTATTTGAAAGGCAGAGAGAGAGAGAGAGAGAAACAGAGTACTTCCCTTCCCTGGGTCATTCTCCAAGCGGCCGCAAACGGCCAGGACTGGGACAGGCCGAATCCAGAACTCCAACCTGGGTCTCTCACGTGGGTGCAGGGGCCCAAGCACTCAGGCCATCCACTGCAGCTTTCCCAGGTGCAGTAGCAGGAAGCTGGAGCAGAAGTGGAGCAGCCAGGACTGGAACGAGAGCTCATATGGGATGCCGATGTCACAGGCAGTGACCTAAGCTGCAGAGCCGCGATGCTGGCCCCTGAATGAATCTTGAAGAACAGAAAGAAGGAAAGCTCACGACATTGGAGACTGGGGAGTTTGCGAATTCGGTGTCTGGTGAGGGCCTGCTTCCTGGTGCCGGGATGACATCTTAGAGCCTGTCCTCACGTGGCAGTCCAGGCAAGACAGCTCTCAAGGGCAACTCTTTTTTTTTTTTTTTTTAAGATTTTTAAAATTTATTTATTTGAGAGGTAGAGTTACAGACAGTGAGAGGGAGACAGAGAGAGAGGTCTTCCTTCTGTTGGTTCACTCCCCAGATGGCTGCAATGGCCTGAGCTGTGCCGACCAGGAGCCAGGAGCTTCTTCTGGGTCTCCCACCTGGGTGCAGGGGCCCAAGGACTTGGGCCATCTTCTACCGTTTTCCCAGGCCACAGCAGAGTGCTGGATTGGAAGAGGAGCAGCAAGGACTAGAACTGGCACCTATATGGGATGCTGGCGCCGCAGGTGGAGGATTAACCTGCATCATGGCGCCATCCCCCCTGGGGCATTTCTTGTAAGGCTTCTGCCTAGTCACCTCCCGTAGCATCGCACCTGTGACTCAGCTCCAGCAGGAGTTCAGGGAGGATCCAGGTGTCCAGACCATTTTATCAGGCAACCCACAGCACAGTTAGAGGTAATGACAGGTTGTTTAACGCTACAAAGGTTGGGGCGATTGGTTACATAGCACTAAATAAATAAACAGAGGGCCAGCACTGTGGCGTAGCAGGTTAAAGCTGCCACCTGCAGTGTTGGCATCCCATGTGGGCACCGGTTTGAGTCCCAGCTGTTCCACTTCCCATCCAGCTCTGTGCTATGGCCTGGGAAAGCAGTAGAAGATGAGCGAAGTCCTTGGGCCCCTGCACCCACATGGGAGACCCGAAAGAAGCTTCTGGCTCCTGGCTTCGGATCAGCCCAGCTCTGGCTGTTGTGGCCATCTGGGGAGTGAACCAGAGCATGGAAGACCTCTCTCTCTCTCTTTCTCTGCATCTCCTTCTCTGTGTAACTCTGACCTTCAAATAAATAGATAAATTTAAAAATAAATAAATAAATAAGCAGTGCAAAACTTACTTGGAAGAAAGGTAAACACACACACCCACGGTAAGCCGTTTTCTGCCCCAAGTAGGAGGCAGAAGGTGGACCCCACTAATGATTGCAGGCATGGCGAGAGACTGAACGGTGAGAACGTGTCACTGGATGCTGCAGGAAGGGGATTCCTGTTCAGAAATGGCCCTGCGTTTGGCAATGTTGTCTACAGAAGCATGGAAAATAGAGACTGAGCAGAGTTTTTCAGACAATGCAGAAATTGATCATTAGTAGTATTTTACTTTATTTATTTGAAAGGCAGAGTTAACAGAGAGAGGGAGAGACACATCTGCTGGTTCTCTCCCCAAATGGAGACAACAGCCACAGCAGGGTCTGACCAAAGCCAGGAGCGAGTGGCTCCATCCGGGTCTCCCACGGGGGTGCAGGGGCCCAAACGCTTGTGCCATCTTCCACTGCTTTCCCAGGAGCATTAGCAGGGAGCTGGATCAGAAGCAGAGCAGCCGGGACTCGAACCCAGGAGGCTGGCATCGCAGGCGGTGGCTTAAACAACAGCCCCCCAGCACTTGCCCCACCACTGGTATCTTAACTGCCGGTGAGGAAATACGGGAAGAAAGAGATCCACTGAAAACGGCAGTTTTTGAGCAGAATTGTTTTGGGTTCGAAAGTAAAACTGGAACTCCAGCTTTCCCAGGGAGTCTCAGTGACTTCAGGGCAGAGGTCAATCTGCAGGGCCACCAAGGGGCTGGCGCTTCAGGTCTCTAAGGCTTCAGGCGGTAAGGGAGTGCTGGGCACAGCTAGGCAGAGTCCAGTGTCTCCTGTGCCTTCCTCAGCTAGAGAGGGTTCAAGAGCTTTCAGGGCAGTGAGCCAGGCGCCGCGGGCAGCTTAGCTCAGCAACAAGTGTGGGTGTGACTTTGTCTAGTGACGCTAGAGTGAGCGGCACCTGGATTCCCCCAGGTCAGAGAGCTGCGCCCCTAGGTCTCCTAAAGTGTCAGCTGTCACATCTGAAATGACAGCTGTCCCATTGCTCCCAAGTGGTCAGACAATGGGAAGCTGTATCCAGCCTCACA
Source organism: Sylvilagus bachmani (assembly GCA_015711505.1). Lineage (NCBI taxonomy): Eukaryota > Metazoa > Chordata > Mammalia > Lagomorpha > Leporidae > Sylvilagus > Sylvilagus bachmani. The sequence continues at coordinate 1,403,762 of CM027406.1, read as the reverse complement.
AAACTTGCATCTGGAGTCTGGCGCTGTGGCTTAGCAGGTAAAGACACCGCCTGCAGTGCCAGCATCCCATATGGGCACCAGTTTGAAACCCAGCTGCTCCTCTTCCCTTCCAGCTCTCTGCTATGGCCTAGGAAAGCAGTAGAGGATGGCCCAAGTCCTTGGGCCCCTGCGCCTGTGTGAGAGACCTGGAAGAAGCTCCTGGCTCCTGGCTTCAGATTGGTGTAGTTCCATTTGGGGAGTGAGCCAGCAGATAGAAGACCTCTCTCTCTCTCTCTCTCTCTCTCTCTCTCTCTCTCTCTCTGTGTGTGTGTGTGTGTGTGTGTGTGTGTGTAACTCTGATTTTCAAATAAATAAATAAATCTTTAAGAAAAAAAAAAAAAACTTGCATCTGCTGCAACTCATACATAACCTCCACCATTGTGGGAAATGTGGCCTCTGCCTACCCTGTCTCCTTGGCAGTCTTGTGAGTGTCTCACCGGAAGAACCTAAATTCATCAAGAATCCTTGTTTTTGTTTTGTTTTTGTTTTTGACAGGCGGAGTTAGACAGTGAGAGAGAAAGGTCTTCCTTCCATTGGTTCAGCCCCCAAATGGCTGGCGCGCTGTGCCGATCCGAAAATGGGTGCAGGGCCCAAGCACTTGGGCCATCCTCCACTGCACTCCCGGGCCACAGCAGAGAGCTGGCCTGGAAGAGGGGCAACCGGGACAGAATCCGGTGTCCCAACTAGGACTAGAACCCAGGGTGCCAGTGCCACAGACAGAGGATTAGCCTAGTGAGCCGCGGCGCCGGCCACATGGGAGACCTGGAAGAAGCCCCTGGCTCCTGACTTCGGATCAGCTCTGGCCGTTGCAGCCGTTGTGAACCAATGGAAGGTGTAACTCTGACTTTCAAATAATAAAATAAAGAACGAAGGAAGGAAGGAGGGAGGGACGGAGGGAGGGATAGCATAGTTGGGGTGGGGGTGGGGGTGGGGGTGAGAATGGATGCTGATCACAAATAAACAACATTCAGCCATAGTGGAATGAACTGTGCACTCCATCCCAAGAAAAGTTCAAGTCCTGACCCCCAGTACAAATGACTGTGACCCAGTTCCAAGTAAAGGGCTTTGGTGATGTCATCCCAAGAAGATAAGGTCACAGGGCGTTCAGGGGTCGTAAATTCCACGGCTGGTGCTTTAGAAGAGAAAGGAGACACAGATGTGTACTTAGCACATGGTGAGGAAAGCCACACAGCAGTGGGGGCAGAGGGTGGACCGATGCCTGGGTGCAAGGCAGGATTCTCAGAGCAAGCAAGCAGGAGAGGGAGAGGAAAAATGAAGAATGAATGAATAAATAAATCTATTGATCTATTGTCATTGATCGGCCCCTCTCCATCATCCGATGTCTTAGGTCAAGTTTTCCTCCAAACATATCTCAAATCCCCCCACTGCCCCCCCCCATCTCCCTCCCTCGGTTGCCAGCTGCCCCTTCCAGGTCTCGTCGTCATCTCTATGCTAAGCTTCTCAGTGGTCCTCCGGCTTCTGCTCACGCACTCACAGTTGTTGACAACCAGACCAACTTTTCAAAAGTGGAAATCAGACATGACATTCCTTCCTTTTCATAAAGCCCCTCACTGGTGTCGCATTCCACGGGGAATAAAACCCAAGCCCCTCTCCTTGGCGTCATAGATCTGGATACATGAGCTGCCCTCTGTTTATTTCTCTTCCTGGAATACTCGGCCAGAAACCCACTGTGCTACAGCCACATCAGCCTCCTTTGGCTCCCTGAGGCCTTTGGATTTCATGCTCAGCCTAAATGCTTTTTCTTCAACTCTTAACAACCAGCTTAGGGCAGGTGCTTAGCCTAGTGGTAATGCCGATGGGTTCAGACCCATTGACTCCTGACTCCGGTTTGCTGCTAATGCAGCGGTGATGGGTAAGTAATTGGGTTCCTGTCCCCCATGTGGGAGGCTCCTAGGTTCAGCCTGGCCCAGCCCTGGCTGTTGTGGCCATTTGGAAAGTGGATCAGCAGATGGGAGAGCTTTCTCTCTCCTTCTCTCTCTCTCTTTCTTTGCTCTGCCTTGCAAGTAGATGAAAATAAATAAGTAAACTTCTTGTAAGAGGTAAATCTATCTTGGTGCAAAACATTTTTGATACCCATGCATGTTTTTTCATAATATGCATTTTCCACGAACTTTCTGAAGACTCCCTGGATGCTGGATTTCAAAAACATGTTCACACCAAAACAAATTTACTTGAGACCTATTTTTTCTCATGAGCTCTTTAAAAAAGGAGTTTAATGTGATCCAGAATTGAGATGGGGCATTGTGAATAAAATGAATTCTTTTCAACCATGTTTCTAAAATATAAAGGGAAGAAAGGTTAAACCCTGTATAAAATATTTCAAAAATCAATGATCACAAATAGATTTTGTAATAAAATTTCCATTTTTTCTTTTTAAAAAAGATTCATTTATTTATTTATTTGAAAGGCAGACTTAGAGAAAAGCAAAGACACAAAGAGAGGGATATTGCAGCCACTTGTTCACTCTCCAAATGGCTACCATGGCCAGGGCAGGCCAGGCAGGAGCCAGGAGCCTGGAACTCCATCTGGGTCTTCCATGTGGGTAGAAGGAGCCCAGGTACTCAAGCCATCTTCTATTGTGTTCCTAGGTGCATCAGCAAGGAGCTGGATCAGAAGTGGGGCAGCCGGGACTTGAACCGGTGCTCACATGGGATGCCGGCATCTCAGTAGGGAGCTTAAGCCATTGCACCACAACACTGGCCCCATTTTTTCCCCCTTTTGGCAGTACCTTGGATGTCAGTTAACTCCAGCATGAGTTTTCTAAACTGCTTTATTGATTTATTTTTATTTGAAAGGCAGAGACTGAGACAGATCTCCATCTGTTGATCCACCCCCTAAGTGCTGGCCCAGGCCAAAGTCCAGAGTTCAGAACTCAATCCAGGGTTCCTCATGGGTGGCAGAGATCCAACTACTTGAGCCATCACCTGCTGCTTCCCAGGGTGTGTATTAGTGAGAAGCTAGAATATGGGGTCCAGCACTATGGCATAGCAGGTAAAGCCGCCGCCTGCAGTGCCAGCATCCCATATGGGCGCCGGTTCAAGTTCCAGCTGTTCCATTTCCAATCCAGCTCTCTGCTGTGGCCTGGGAAAGCAGTGGAAGATGGCGCAAGTCCTTGGGCCCCTGCACCCATGTGGGAGACCCGGAAGAAGCTCCTGGTTCCTGGCTTCGGATCGGCAGTTCCTACCGTTGCGGACATTTGGGGAATGAACCAATGGGTGAAAGACTTCTCTCTCTTTCTCTGCCTCCCCTTCTCTCTCTGTGTGACTCTGACTTTCAAATAAATGAATAAATATTTTAAAAAATTAAAGAAGCTAGAATATGGAGCAGAGCTGGGACTTGTACCTGGCACTCCGATATGGGATATAGGTATCCCAATTTCTTAACCACCATGACAAATGCCTACCCCTGGCCAATTTGGTCTGGACAAGGGATTAAAAATAATTTAATGGGCCGGCGCCGCGGCTCCTAGGCTAATCTTCTGCCTGCGGCCCTGGCACCCCGAGTTCTAGTCCCAGTTGGGATACCAGATTCTGTCCCAGTTGCCCCTCTTCCAGTTCAGCTCTCTGCTGTGGCCCGGGAGTGCAGTGGAGGATGGCCCAGGTGCTTGGGCCCTGCACCCGCATGGGAGACCAGGAGAAGCACCTGTCTCCTGGCTTTGGATCAGTGTGGTACAGCAGCCAGCCACGGTGGCCATTGTGGAATGAACCAACGGAAAAAGGAAGACCTTTCTCTCTGTCTCTCTCTCTCATTGTCCACTCTGCCTGTCAAAAAAAAATAATGATAATTTAATGGAAAATGATTTTATTTCAACAAATGATGTTGAAACAATTGTATATCCATATAAAAAATGATTTTTGACCCTTTATACCATACACAAAAACTAACTCAAAATGAATCACAGTTAAAATGCCTAGCAGAAAACATTAGAAAAATTTCATCATGTTGGGGTTGGCAATCAACACAAAAAGCACGAGCCATAAAAGACAAAATTAATAGACACTGGGTTTGGTGATCATTTCTTGGATGTAACATCAAAGGTAAAGGCCCCAAAAGAAAAACTGTATACAATTATGTGTCATAAACATTACATTTTTGGCATCAAAAGATACTATCAACAGAATTAAATATCATCCCACAAAATGGGATGATTGTACACCTGATGAGGTGTTAATATCCAGAATATATAGGGAGCACTTCGAAACCAGCAATAGGGCACCGCAGGGTAAGCTACTGCTTGCCATGTGGACATCCCACATGGGAGTGTCCTTCAAGTCGGGCTGCCCTGTCCCCCTTTGAATTTCCTGCTAATGTGCCTGGGAAGGCAGTGGAAGATGGTCCAAATACTTGGGCTCCTGCCACCCACGTGGGAGAGCTTTGGCCTGAACTTTGGCCTGGCCCAGTCCTGTGTTGTGGTCATCTGGGGAGTGAACCAGAAGATGGAAGGTCTCTGTCTCTCTCCCTCTCTCTGTCTCCCCTTCTCCATCTGTCTTTGCTGCTTTGCTTTTCACATAAATAAATAAATCAAAAATAAAAAAAGCTGAGCAATAAAAAAGTAAATGACCTGATTCAAAAATGAGCAAATGGCTTGAATAGACATTTCTCCAAAAACAGAAATATAAATGGCCAACAAACATATGAAAATGTGCTCTAACTCAGTTGTCTTTAGGGAAATGCAAACCAAATGCTGATGAGGCTGTGGAGAAATTGGAAGCCGTGTGCACCATTGGTGGGGAAGTAAAACGGTTCAGCTACAGCCCCCAGGATGACATTTGCTCAGAAAATTAAAAGTAGGACTAACCATATGATCTCCACTGGCAGTGACACTTCTGGGTATATACTCAAGAGAACGAAAATCAGATTCTCAAAGAGACACGGTTTGTACAACCATGGTCACAGAAGCTGTTTGCCCAGTAAAACCGCAGAAGCAGTGCAGTGCGCGGGGCGGATAAACAGATAACCAAATGTGGTCTGAACAAGCACTGACTATCAGTCAGCCTTCAAAAGGAAGGAAACGTAACACCTGCTACCACGCGGACGAACCCTGAGGACGTGGGGCTACGCCACACAAGCCAGTCACGGAAGACCAACACTGGGGGATTTTGCTTTTATGAGGTGCTCAAAGAAGTTTCACTTCTAGGAGGTACTTCCACAGTAGACACGCAGACTCCATAGTGCTAGAAGGCAGAGCAGTGATTTTCAGGGTCTGAGGGGTGGAGGAGAGGAGAAGTTACTGTTTAATTGCTCTAGTTTTTCAGCATGAAGGCCCTGGGGGTGACGGATGCACAATATGAATGTGCTCAATGCCATTGAATGATGCTTTGAAAAATGGCAGAGATAGTAAATTGTATGCATGTGCATTTTACCACAATAGAAAAGGGAGGGGGGAGATCAGGCTGTTCACATAAAGAGAAATGCATTCCATACGGGATCTCTCTCTCTCTCTCTCTCTAACTCTGACTTTCAAATAAATAAATCTGTTTTTTCTTTTGACAGGCAGAGGTACACAGTGAGAGAGAGACAGAGAGAAAGATCTTCCTTCCATTGTTTCACTCCCCTAATGGCCGCTATGGCCAGCGCTGCGTCAATCCGATGGCAGGAGCCAGGTGCTTCTCCTGGTCTCCCATGGGGTGCAGGGCCCAAGCACTTGGGCCATCCTCCACTGCACTCCCGGGCCACAGCAGAGAGCTGGCCTGGAAGAGGGGCAACTGGGACAGAATCCAGCGCTCCGACCGGGACTTGAACCCAGTGTGCTGGCGCCGCAAGGCGGAGGATTAGCCTAGTGAGCCACGGCGCCAGCCAGCATATTTTTTTAGGAAGATTTATTGGCCGGCACCATGGCTCACTTGGCTAATCCTCCACCTGCGGTGACAGCATCCCAGGTTCTAGTCCCGGTCGGGGCGCCGGATTCTGTCCTGGTTGCCCCTCTTCCAGGCCAGCTCTCTGCTGTGGCCCGGGAGTGCAGTGGAGGATGGTCCAAGTCCTTGGGCCCTGCACCCCATGGGAGACCAGGAGAAGCACCTGGCTCCTGCCTTTGGATCAGCGCGGTGTGCTGGCCGAAGTGTGTCCATTGGAGGGTGAACCAACGGCAAAGGAAGACCTTTCTCTCTGTCTCTCTCTCACTGTCCACTCTGCCTGTCAAAAAAAAAATAAAATAAAAATAAAATATATATATATATATATATATATATATATGCTAACCTCATTCAAACTCAAACCACGAGGGAAGGGGCCGGCGCTGTGGCGCAGCAGGCTAATGCCCTGGCCTGAAGCACCGGCATCCCATATGGGCACCAGTTTGTATCCTGACTGCTCACTTCCAATTCAGTTCTCTGCTAGGGTCTGGGAAAGCAGTAGAAGGTTGCTCAAGTCCTTGGACCCTGCACCTATATGGGAGACCCGGAAGAAGCTTCTGGCTCCTGGCTTCAGATTGGCACAGCTCCGGCCGTTGCGGTCATCTGGGGAGTGAACCATCGGATGCAAGACCTCTCTCTCTATCTCCCTCTCTCTCTCTCTCTCTGTCTCTCTGTGTGTGTGTAACTCTTTCAAATAAATAAATAAATCTTGAAAAAAAAAAAGCCATTCACCCCCTCTACCAAAATGGCAACAGTTTTCATTAATTACACATGTTTAATTTAGTTAATGATAATTCCAAGGGTTGATGGAAGTTCTCATATGGGGTGGTGAGAGTGTGCATTGTTAGGGCCCCACAACCAGCAGTTCCACCCACATTGTATATACTCTGGAGAACCTTACGCTGCTAGGTGCAAGAGTATCCATGGAGGCCTTGTGTGCAATAGGGAAAAAACTGGGGGAAAAGGCCCTCCACAACAGATCAGCAGGTCTCACCTAATAACAGCAATACAGATGGTCCTCAAAACCCAAAAGTCAAAGAAGAAAGGGAAGAACGCAAAGAGTATGATTTTAGACACACAGCTCTGAAAATGGGCAAAATCAATCCCCTATTGATATTTTATAAGTGATAAAAGTATACAATTTTTTATATACAAAAGTATAGAAAAGTATGTATTTCTTACCTTGGACATAACTGCCTATGTACATTTAGACAGGTTAACAGATATGTATCTATATTTAACTATGGACAGGTATACATGTAGATACTGCACTTTCTATATGCACCATATAGTCTATATCTCCAAGTTAATCAGTAAAAAAAGAAGGGGTTGCTTGTGAACCTATCTCATTTTTTAAAATGTGCATTTATTTGAAAGGCAGAGGTGACAAAGAGAGAAACCTTCCAACTGCGGACTCACCCCGAGATGCCCATAACTGCCAGAGCTGAAGCCAAGACCCAAGAATTCCATCCGAGTCTCCCACATGGGTGGCGAGGACTTGAGCTATGCAATACCAGAAAGCTGGATTGAACGTAGAGCCATGACCCAAGCCCAGGCACTCCTCTTTGGGAGGCAAGTGTTCTAAGAAGCAGCTTATCCCACCATACCACAATGCCAGCCCCAGTAGCTCTCATTTTAATACTTTGCACAAGGCAGTTAAACTAGAAGAGCCCTGGATCTCAGCTCCTTAAGTACAGTAAACTATACAGATGCTTCCAAGAAGGAACTACTAGGGTTCTTCTCCCTCTCTTTATGACTGTGGGGCATGAGCACGGCCATGGTGCGGCCAGGCAGGCCCGGGGGCTCCGCATGCGCGGGTGCCCCTGCCCAAGCTGCGCGGAATGGAGCCACGTGGAGCCGAGTCCGTGAACTAACCCAAGCCAGGGCCCGCGGAGCCAGCCGGCAGGTGTCCCGGGGATGGAAGCGCAGGGAGGGGCCCGGCGTGCACGCACGTGGCCCTCGGACTGGGCGCGCCAAGGAGGGGCAAAAAAGATGGCGCCCAGAGGAAGTAAGATGGGCGGAACTCAAAAGCTAATTGGCTACGCAACATCAGGGGAGGTAACAAGACTAGTATAGACATATGGCTAGTCCTATAGAAATCCCCCTGTAAAGTGACCTTTTAAGTGATTGGTTGGTTCTTAGCCCTGCCCCAATGACTCTGCAGTTTTGTGCTATAAAAGGTTTGGTTTCGCATGGAATAAAGGAGTCCTTGCTAGACTTGGCTCCCCGCTGCGTCTGATTGTCTCCGGGATCAGGAGGCTGGGGAACGGGTGAGCGGCACACTCACCTTTCCTCGGACCCAGTCCATCCTTGTACGGGTGGACTCAGACCCTGCATATGACCTGCGGCTATGTCTGGGACCCGAATTTGCCCTTGTGATAATAAACAGCTGCAGCAAAGGAGGAGGTTTTTGGAGCACGACATTAGCTTTAAAAATGCACTTCAGAGGCAGGTGTTTGGTCCAGTGGTTAAGACGCTGTCGGGAAGTCCACATCCCATATTGAGTGCCTGCATTCGCTCCACCACTACTCCCAGTTCCTGCAAATGTGCACTCTGGGGCAGCAGGTTGGGCTGAAGTTACTGGGTCCCTGCCACCCACGTGGGAGGCCTGGCTTGAGCTCCTGGCTTCCGGTTTCAGCTCGGCCCAGTTCTGGCCAGTGTGGTCAGTGGAGGAGTAAACCAGTGGATGGGAGTTTCTCTCCCTCTCTCTCCCTCTCTCTCTCTCTTTCTCTCTCTTTCTCTCTCTTTCTCTCTCTTTCTCTCTCTTTCTCTCTCTTTCAAATAAATGAACAATCTTTTAAAAAGTGCACTTTTAAAAAAGATTTATTTATTTATTTGAAAGTCAGAGTTACACACAGAGAGAAGGAGAGACAGAGAGAGAGACAGAGAGAGAGAGAGAGAGAGAGAGAGAGGTCTTCCATCCGCTGGTTCACTCCCCAATTGGCTGCAATGGCTGGAGCTGAGCTGGGCCGACCCAAAGCCAGGAGCCAGGAGCTTCTTTCAAGTGTCCCACGTGGGTGCAGGGGCCCAGGGACTTGGGCCATCTTCTACTGCTTTCCCAGGCCATTAGCAGAGAGCTGGATGGGAAGTGGAGCAGCCGGGACTAGAACTGGCTCCTATATGGGACGTCAACACCACAGGCAGAAGATTAACTAACTGCGCCACAGTGCCGGCTCAATACATCACATTTTTAGCCTGAAACTCTGCCACGGTGGGAATATTTTCACCATGGAAATGGGCAAATGATAAATGCCACAAATCAGCATCTCTACGTCCATCCCAGGCAGTTTCTGAAGCTTTTGTCATCACACCACTGCTTAAGGAATAAGAATGCTGAGTAAACATTTAGACTCCCTCCGCCCCCTCCCCTCTTTGGAACAGCTTAAGCTACTTGACAAACAGCTCTCTCAAGAGAGGCAGAAGAGGCCAGCATTGTGGAATAGTGGGTAAAGCTACTGCATGCAATGCCAGTATCCCATATGGGCACGGGTTCGAGTCCTGGCTGCTCCACTTCCCATCCAGCTCTCTGCTCTGGCCTGGGAAAGCAGTGGAAGATGGCCCAAGTCCTGGGGCCCCTGCAGCCACGTGGGAGACCTAGAGGAAGCTCCTGGCTTCTAGTTTTAGCCTGGCCCAGCCCTGGCTATTGTGGTCATTTGGGGGGTGAACCAGCAAATGGCAGATTTCTTTCTCTTCCTCTCTCCTTGTAACTTTGACTTTCAGATAAATAAATAAATGTGGAAATGAGGAAACTTAACTGATCAAAAAATTCAGAAAATATTAAATTGAAGAGTTGAGGGAAAAATGGAAGATTAAAGCAAACTTGAAATTACTTTAGTGTTGCTAATAGGGAAAAGGAAAATTATTAACATGGTCTCTTCCTTCTTTGGTAGCTTCCTCAACAGCTGATTTTTATATCCAACTACTCCTTCAGGAGAAAATAAAACTATCGGGGCCAACACTGTGGCGCAGCGGGTTAATGCCCTGGCCTGAGGCGCCGGCATCCCAATGGGCGCTGGTTCTAGTCCCAGCTGTTCCACTTCCCATCCAGCTCTCTGCTGTGACCTGGGAAAGCAGTAGAAGATGGCCCAAGTCCTTGGGCCCCTGCACCCGCGTGGGAGACCTGGAAGAAGCTCCTGGCTTCAGATTGGCTCAGCTCTGGCCGTTGTGGCCATCTGGGGAGTGAACCAGTGGATGGAAGACCTTTCTCTCTGTCTCTACCTCTCTCTGTAACTCTGTCGTTCAAATAAATTTTTTAAATCTTTTAAAAAAGAAAAGAAAAGAAAACTATCCCCTTCCCTTGGAAGTAAAAAGATGCAAACGAGGTGCCTATTTGGACTGCCACGCTGTTAGGGGCTAATGTCTTCAGAATTTAAAGCTAATCAAGTCTTTGCTCTTGATCCTTGCACCTTCCTGCTGTTTCATCAAGGCTTCTGTGGTTTCACTAAGCTTACTTCAGTTTGGGACACAGAAGCGTTACTCAGCCAGTCTTTCTGCGGGGTGGAAAATTCTGCAAAGCGAGGGCTGGGCCAGGCTGAAGCCAGGAGCCTGGAACTCCATCGGGATCTCCCTCAAGGATGCGGGGGGGCCGATTCCTGGAGCTTTCACCTGCTGCCTCCCAGGGTGTGCGTTGGCTGGAAGCTGGAGTCAGGAGCAGAGCTGGGACTCGAACCCAGGCCCTCTGGTTTGGAATGTGGGCATCCCAGGCAGAAGCTTAACCAGTACACCACCTGCCTGCCCCTACCTTGTCTTCTAAGCACCATGTTCTGTATGTTTCACCAAGACGACTCATGTGTTCCATGTTGACAAGAACATAAGACAGATTGCAAAGTGCGAGTCCAAAGTGCTTGGAATATACTTAACTTTTCTGTTTTCCAGTGTACATTTACAAAGATATCATGTGAGTTGTTTGTCAGTTATATTGCTGAAGTCAAGGCTACTGAGTTTATGTGCCCAGCTAACTGCCAGCTATTTGACCAACACTGTTAGTCTAGTACAACAATCTCCCCGAGCCCATTCATCTTCCAGGAGTCACCATTCTGTCGGATCCTTCGGCCGCAGAAGGAACGACGCTGCTCGCAGTTAATCGGTCTTCAAGAGACTTTTACTTAGTTGGAGTAGGAAAGAGAGTGGGGGACCGGGAGAAGAGGGAGAGATGGTGCGCACGTTCCTTAAGGGGGAAAGCTGGCGCGCCCCCCTCTCTCTCTTGCTCTCTGCTTATATCCAGAATTCAACCAATCACGGTCAGTCAGTTACAGTCCATGCACAGAGTTCTCCAATCCACCATTTGATCATGCTCAGCTGTGGAGTCAGGGCATCAGCGCCATCTTGTTGTTTTCCACAGTCCTCAGCTAGATGGAAAGTTCAATCAGCTGCTACATCCGCATTACTGCTATAAGCCAAGCCCAGCATGGGGGGTCCCATGGCAGGTATATCCATGGGTCCCCACACCGTTCTCTTTCAGTAAGTTTTAAGGGGGTGGGCGCTATGGCACAGCAGGTTAATACCCTGGCCTGAGGCGCTGGCATCCCATATGGGCGCTGGTTCGAGATCTGGCTTCTCACTTCCGATCCAGCTCTCTGCTATGGCCTGGGAAAGCAGTAGAAGATGGCCCAAGTGCCTGGGCCCCTGCACTCATGGAAACCCAGAAGAAGCTCCTGGCTCCTGACTTTGCATAGTCCCACCTCCACCCATTGTGACCATTTGGGGAGTGAACCAGAAGATGGAAGCCCTTTCTTCCCTGTCTCCCCCCCACCTCCGTCTGTAACTCTGCCTCTCAAATAAATTTTAAAAAAAATTTAAGTCTACGTCTTTCTGTCCCTGTCTCTCCTCACTCGCTCTCTCTCTCTCTCTCTCTCTCTCTCTCTCCTTTCTTTATGTTGCTCTACATTTCAAAAAATTAATTTTTTAAGTCAAGATAAGGTTGGCATTTGGCCTAGCAGTTGGGATGTGGGTTGTGACATCTGCATTGCAAATGGGAGTGCTGTGTTTGAGAGCCAACTCCACTCCAAATTCTGGCATGCCTGCTAAGGTGCTGATGCCCGCCCTGGGATGAGCAGGTGACGGCTCAGGTGTCTGGGTCTCTGACACCCACATGGGAGAGTTAGGCTTCAGCCCAGCTGCTGTGGGCATTTGGAAAGTAAACCAGTAGATGGGAGTTCTCTCTCTCTTTCTGTCTCTCAAATAAAAAGCAGCCTATTAATCAATAGTTTTAAAAGACAATCAAGATCTGTGTGTAGGTGTGCTCCTTGCTATTGTGATACTCCTGCTGCTAAGTCTTTGGGTTGAAAAATCTAGGCACGCACACACACACACACACACACACACTCTAGTAGGTATACGCCTACTATTATTGTTATCTATATTTGTATTGACAACCCTGCTTCCAACTGATTCCAGTCCAACATCATGAAGTTCATTCCAGTATTCTATATTACTATGTTTTAAATTCCCTTCTCAGACAGTGAGAAACCTGCCCCCACTATCCGTTTTTTAAAAGATTTATTTATTTATTTGAAATTCAGAATTACACAGAAAGAGAAGGAGAGGCAGAGAGAGAGAGAGAGAGAGAGAGAGAGAGAGAGAGAAATGTCTTCCATCTACTGGTTCACTCCCCAGTCGGCCACAATGGCCAGAACTGTACCGATCCAAAGGCAGAAGCCAGGAGCTTCTTCCGGGTCTCACACACAAGTGTAAGGGCCCAAGGACTTGGGCCATCTTCTACTGCTTTCCCACGCCACAGCAGAGAGCTGAATGGGAAGTAGAGCAGCCGGGACTGGAACTGGCACCCATATGGGATGCCAGCACTGCAGGCGGCAGCTTCACCTGCTATGCCACAGCGTCATTCCGCCCATCCCCGCATTATCCTTCATACAGTTAGAAGTGAATTGTGTTCTTCATGGTAGCTATGCTCTAAAGGCGGTGCCAACGCTGACTTAGTGGCTACTGAACTACCACTCCCAGAGAAGTACAGGGCTAGGTTCCTACAAGTCGCTGTCACATTTTTATCACCCAATCACACCTAATCCAGTTTTATGTGTGTTTGTTTGAAGACACCTTATATGATAAATGAGGGTACTTCATATACTTGTTACAAAAATGTTGAAATCCATGCATAGTTTTTTCATAACATGATGCATTTTTCATGAGTTTTTGAAGAGCCCTTGTATATGTAGAACTCAAATATGTCTTTGTACCAAAATAAAAATATTTACACATTTTTAAAAGATATATATAATTATTTTTTTGAAAGGCAGAGTTAGAGAGAGAGAGAGAGAGAGAAAGAGAGAGATTGTCTACCTGCTGGTTCACGCCCCAAATGCTGCAGTGGCTGGGGCCAGGCTAGGCTGAAGTTAGGAGCCTGAAACTCCATCTGGATCTCCCACACAGGTGGCAGGAGCCCAAGCACTCAGGTCATTTGATAGTGCTTTCCCAGGCACGTTATCAGGGAGCTGGATTAGAAGTGGAACAGCTGGGACTGGAACGGGTGCCCATAAGAGATATTGGTGTTACAACATCTGCTTAACCTGCTGTACTACAGCTTTAGCCCCAAAATAACCTTTTCTTTCTTCCTTCCTCCCTTCCTTCCTTCCTTCCTTCCTTCCTTCCTTCCTTCCTTCCTTCCTTCCTTCTTTCTTTCTTTCTTTCTTTCTTTCTTTCTTTCTTTCTTTCTTTCTTTCTTTCTTTCTTTGTTTTTACAGGCAGAGAGGACAGCGAGAGAGAGAGACAGAGAGAAAGGTCTTCCTTTGCTGTTGGTTCACCCTCCAATGGCTGCCGCAGCCGGCACACTGTGCTGATCCGAAGGCAGGAGCCAGGTGCTTCTCCTAGTCTCCCATGGGGTGTAGGGCCCAAGCACTTGGGCCATCCTCCACTGCTTTCCCGGGCCACAGCAGAGAGCTGGCCTGGAAGAGGGGCAACCGGGACAGAATCCGGTGCCCCAACCAGGACTAGAACCCGGTATGCCGGTGCCGCTAGGCGGGGGATTAGCCTAGTGAGCCGGCTTATCTTTTAATTCCATTTTACATGATTTTTTAAAAAGATTTATTTATTTATTTATTTGAAAGGCAGAGTCACAGAGAGAGGGAGCGAAAGAGAGAGAGACAGAGAGAGAGAGAGAAAGCGAGAGGTCTTCCATCCATTGGTTCACTCTCCAAATGGCCACAATGGCTGGAGCTGAGCCAGTTGGAAGCTAGGAACCAGCAGCCTCCTCCAGGCCTCCCACAAGGGTGCAGAGACCCAAGCACTTGGGCCATCTTTTTATATATATATATATTGTATTTATTTATTTGAGAGGTAGAGTTACAGACAGTGAGAGGGAGAGAGAGAGAGAGAAAGGTCTTCCTTCCATTGTTCACTCCCCAAATGACTGCACCTATTTGAAGCCAGGAGCCAGATGCTTCTTCCCGGTCTTCAGCCAGGTGCAGGGGCCCAAGTGCTTGGTCCATCTTCCACTGCTTTCCCAGGCCACACCAGAGAGCTGGATTGGAAGAGGAGCAGCTGGGACTAGAACCAGCTCCCATGTGGGATGCCGGTACTGCAGGTGGAGGATTAACCCACTATGCCACATGAATTTTTTTTTTTGAGAGAGAGACAGACAGAGAGGTCCCATTCACTGGTTCACTCCCTAAATGTCTGCAAAGGCTGAAGCTGGATTGGGACCAAAACCTGATCAGGAACTCAATCCCTGTTTCTTGTGTGGGTGATAAGAAACTCACTGCTTGCGGGGCCGGCGCTGTGGTTTAGCGGGTATAGCCACCGCCTGCAGTGCCAGCATCCCATATGGACGCCAGTTCAGGTCTTGGCTGCGCCACTTCCAATCCAGTTCTCTGCTCGGGTCCAGCTCTCTGCTATGGCCTGAGAAACAGTGGAAGATGGCCCAAGTCCTTGGGCCCCTGCACCCACGTGGGAGACCAGGAAGAAGCTCCTGGCTCCTGGCTTTGGATCAGCTCAGCTCCTGCTGTTGTGGCCAACTGGGAAGTAAACTAGCAGATGGAAGACCTCTCTCTCTCTCTCTTTCTGCCTCTCCTTTTCTCTCTCTGTAACTCTTTCAAATAAGTAAATAAATCTTTAAAAGAAAAAAAAAGCAGCTACTTGCCATCCCCTGGGGTTGGCCTTGGCAGGAAGCTGGATTCGGGAATCAGAGTTGGGAATTTCACCCAGGCAATCTGATGTGGGATGTGGGTGTCTTAACCTCTAGGCTGAATGTCTGCTCCCACATGAATTTCTAAAGCTTCCTTGTGCATTGTTGATTCATTAAACATTGAAGTCATGGCCAGCAACACTATAACTCCTGCTTGACCGAGGCTTAGTCAGCTCAGTAAAGCACATCACAGCCTGTTTGCGGTAGAAACACTCCAGCACTGAGCTTCGGGGTGGGGGAGCATTTTAAATGGTGGAATCATCATAAAAAAGCAAAAGTTACAAACATGGCAGCGAAGAGATGGTGAAAAGGCTGGCAAAGAAAAAAGAAGACACCTGTTGACACCACGAGAGCCGAACTAAGAACCCGGAGCAAAGCCTTGTCTGGCTTCAGCTAGGAGTGGATGCATCAGGTGGCCCACGTTTTTGCTGCCCTTTGCCTATTGATGAACGGGCAAGGATGCATCACAAGGATTGATTTTGCGGTTCCAGATAGATGCTGGCAACTCGGTGAATGCTCAGACGTGGAAGCCACAAACGATGAGGGTTGGTTGTGTTGTTTGGATCCGTTTCCCCTTTCGTAACCCGGCATTCATTCCACAGATCTTTCTGAACGGGAGGAGAATGGGAGAAGCAGCCTGCAGGGGAAGCACTCGGGTCCCGGAGAGCCTGCTGACCTACAAGCTTCCGTCATGAATGGCTTTGCTGACCGGCCTCTGACAGGGGAACCAGCCTGCGCCTGCAGGGAGCCCTGGGGTTTGGGACCCTGGGCCACCCCGACACAGTGACCACAAAGACTCCTTCTGCAAAGCAGCTGTGAGCTTGCTCCTGGACTCGCGTGGAAACGGAATGCCTGATGGACAACTGCCTTGTGACTTCCGGTCTGATGTTTTCATTTTTTGATGCCTCAACTGGAACTGAATGGTTAACCAGGTGGGTCAGATGCAATACACTTTGCTTATCAACTGGGCATGGAATATTCCAGAAAGCCACTGTTCTGACCACCACCAACCCCCCAGAGGCATCTGAGCCTTGCAGGAAAACATAGCAAAACTCTGCCCCCCTGGGAGAAACTTTCTCTTCTTTCTTCTCCTCCTGTTGTTGTTTGTTTTCTGCTCGCTCCTGGGGGACCCTCCATTCAGTTTCCCCCAAATGCCTGGGCCCAATTCACTGATGGCTTGGATAAGCTAAAACCAAATGGCAGTGTACTGAGCGACCATGGCTGTTCTGCCTCGGCGTCGCCCATGTGGAGCAGGAAGTGCACGTGGGTACCCACTCCGTGGGCGGAACTTAAGGCCAGTCTCTTATCTGCAACCAACAGCCCTCTTCATGAAACCTCGGTTTATTCGTATGGACTCCCCGGCTGTTGCCAGTGGCCTAAGTCTTTGGTCTGCACTTGGAACACTACAAACTAAAAACTCCCCCACGGTAGAGTGGTGAATGGTAGAAGCCAACCGCAGCTGCTGACGTTGCGGCTCCCGTGGGAGGGGCCCATTCTCGGCTGCGAGTGATTGGACTCAAGCTACTGCAGCTGCTGGTGCCACCCTGCTCGTCACCATGGTTACCTGTGTGCATCGCTGTAGGAGACATAATGCAACCCCCACTGCTACGGTTTGAATATGGTTTGTACCGAGCTCCTGCAGAAGTTTACTTATTATTTTTTTAAAAAAAGATTTATTCACTTCTTTGAAAGACAGAATTACAGAGAGAGAGAGAGCGATTGCATCCTCCGGTTCAATCCCCACGCAGATGGCCACAAAAGCTAGGTTGGGCCAGGAGCTTCAACTGAGTCTCATGTGGGTGCAGGGGCCCAAGCACTTGGGCCGCCTTCTGCTGCTTTCCCAGGTGCATCAGCAGGGAGTTGCGTTGGAAGTGGAGCAGCCAGGACTTTAACCCATGTCCATAAGAGAAGCCAGCATGACAGGCGGCAGCTTAAACCACAGCACTGCAACGCCAGCCCCTCACACTCAAGTTCAATCCCAAAGGCAGTGAGGATGCTATTAAGAGGGTGGAAACTTGATCTGACTACAGCGCTTAGAATGGTGCTCCCCTGATTGAATCCTGGTGGCCTTCCAGGCAGAGGCAGACACAGACAGACACGCACAGGTGCTCACCTTCTCCACCTCTTGCCCTGTGACACCATGTGTTGCCTCTGGACTCTGCTGGCCAGGAGACCACGGCTATGGAATGATGCAGCTCAGGGCCTTCACTGAAGCCTGTGCCGTCCGTGCCCTGCGGACTTCCAACAAAGCTGTGAGCTAGATGAGTTCGATTCTCGAGAAAGCCGTTATTTCGTTATAGTAAGGAAAAGCAGAAGGGCTGGTGTTGTGGAGCAGCTGTTTCAGCCACAGCTTGCAACACCAGCCTCCCCCAGCAGAGCACCAGTTCAAGTCTCAGCTGCTCTGCTTCCCATCTAGCTCCCTGCTGATGCACCTGGGAGAGCAGCAGCACTTGGTCCAAGTATCTGGCCCTTGCTATGCACGTGGGCATCCCAGGTGGAGCTCCTGGCTCCTGGCTTTGGCCTGGCCTGGCTCCTGGCTTTGGCTGTTGCAGCCAGTAGGGGAGTGAAGCAGTAGATGGAAAGTCTCCCTCTCTTTCTCCGTGTCTCTTTCTACCTTTCAAACCAATCAATCAATCAAAGTGTGTGAAAGAAAAGCTGACTAATACACCCATCATCACAGCGTAGGCAGAATAACCTACATATCTGATGCAAGGGTTACCCCTGCACGCCCAGCTGACTCCTGACAAATCGCACACATCGATTTCACAGTGAGTGACGTCACACTTGTGCCATATTGCTTATGTTGGACTTTGGACTCCTCGCAGGGATGTTGCTGGTGCCTTGCTCTGTTGACACCTTTTTGGCTGATGCAATGACCGGTCTGCTGCAATCAGTTGGTGATAGTCAGACCACTGTGATCTTGCAAACTGTGTCATGCTTTTGACCCTCTGAACCATGTGCTGTGGGCTAATGGTATTCTTTATTGCAAAAGCCACTCAACAGTGAGCTAATAATCCAGGCACTTAATGGACCTCCCATGTTCCCGGCTGTCCGCAGGCATCTGATATTGCTGACTTTTGGAACAGTAGGCTCAAAACCAATTGAAAAGATCTCTTGCCTCTTCCTAGTCCACACACCATGCCCAGAAAGGAATCATTGCATCTTGTTCCCTTCCTAGGTATGATTAGGGCAAGACAGATGAGATGGGAGGCTTCTAAAACTCAGAAAATCCAAAGTTTTCCATGGGAATTCTTGGGCACGATGCTTCTTTGTTTACCCTGATTGCAATCACAGGCTGGGCCGGTTGGCGCGGCCTCTGGGTGAAATCCAGCCAAAAGCAGGCTAAGGGATTTGAACTTCATTCAGCTACTGGGCTTTTGTTGAACTGACATGTTCCCAGCTCGTAAAAGTAATGACCACTATGGAGTGCCTTGATCCCTGAGCACCCCCATAAGTGGCCCACGTTCCCTATAATGGGAGACACAGGGCTGGGTACTTGGCGCAGTGGTGTAGCCACCACTTGGGATGCTCACATATTCTATCAGAGTGCCTGGGAACAAGCCCAGGCCCTGTCTTGGATTCCACCTTCATGCTAACATGCACCCCAGGAAGCAGCTCAAGAACTTGGTTTCCTGCCATCCATGTGGGAGACCTGCATTGAGTTCCCATCTGAGCTTTGGGTTGGCCCAGCTCTGGCTGTTGCTGGCATTTGGAAAGTGATCCGGTATCCATATGGGCTTAACCTGCTGTGCCACAGCACCAGCCCCAAGCTTTCAGTGTTTAAGAAAACTTCATCAGTAGGTCACATTCCACCATGAGTCTACTTCGGATGTCTTGAAAGAGTTTCTCAGAGATAACTGATTTGCTATAGGTTTGTACTTTATGACTGGGAACCACTGTGGCTCATCTGACTTGTTCTGTAGCCTGACTTTAGCTGAAGCCATCAGTGATATCACATGGACCCTGGATGACATTCAGATGAACATCAATTTACTGCTCAGGGTTATTATACTGACAAAATTTCTTTATTTTTCTTGAAGGCCATGGCAAAGTATGTGGACATAGCAACAGATCCTGCTGTATAAGGATTAATGTGTTGGGACAAGTGGAAAATTCAATATAGAAACACTGCGTAGGAAGAAGCTAAAGTAGATCCTGGTGGTTTATGACCTTTTTTCAACTGCTTATATCTGGAACCCTAGAGAGCATGGTTATTAATGGTAGGCAGGTTGGCCTTCTCCTGCTACTTAGAGTCTTATTGACAGTAATCTTATTAATGCTATATGAAACAAATCAAGTGGATTTAGTCCAAGCCTTTGATGGTCAAATTCATCAGTGCCCAGTAGAGTGGTGTATTCACGGGATACTTTGCAAGTAGTCAAGAGAATGTAGAAACAAGTGGTGGATGTTATTGGGAGACAGTTCTCTATGGGTTTCTCATGATTCTGCACACCTTGTGAACAGAGGCGCTGACTGCTGATGGTAGGCAGAACCATGGTTCCATGAAGCTGTTCATATTGTAATCCACAGAAACTTTGAATATGTTATCTGACATGCAAAAGGCACTCTACAGATCCAGTTAAGGCTCTTGAGATGGGGAAATTATCTTACATTAGCTGCATAGGCCTAACACAATCATAAAGGATCCTTATAAAGGAAAGGCGCAGAGTCAGAGCACAGAGAGACCACAAAGCACGGGTTGGAGTGATGTGGCCACAAGTCGAGGAGTGTCGGCAGCCCCTCAAAGCTGGAAAAGGCAACGAACAGTTTCCCACGAGAGCCTCGAGAAGACACACAGCCTTTGGTTTAAGCCCTATCAGAGCCATTTTAGACTTCTGGTCTCCAGAATTGGGATTAATAAATGTGTGCTGTTTAAGCCGCTAAATTTGTGGTAATTTGTTAAATCAGCAACAGGAAACTGAAACACTGCCTTTGTTCTAGGCTATTTTTCAAGGATATTTATATAATGCATAGTCTTGGAGAATATAATATCTCCCAACAGAGCCAAGGGGTCATGATTCCTATCCATTATAAAAGATCTGGGCTCCTTGGCCATGGGTTTTCTTTTCTGTAATGAAAGTCAGGCATATACAAGTATCACCTGGCCCTGTTTGTATCATTCTTTGGGAATTAGGGAACTGATGCAGGAAAATGCTGACCCATTGGCTGTTCATATTGCTGTAACAAAGTCCTCTGTTTCAGGGTTGGCACTGTGGCTCAGCCGGTTAACGTCCTTGCCTGAAGCACCGACATCCCATATGGGTGTTGGTTCAAGACCCGGCTGCTCCACTTCCCACCCAGCTCTCCGCTATGGTCTGGGAAGGCAGTATAGGATGACCCAAGTGTTTGGGCCCCTGCACCCGCGTGTGAGACCCAAATGAAGCTCCTGGCTTTAGACGGGCCCATCTCCAGCTCTTGCGGCTATTGGGGATTGAACCAGTGGATGGAAGATCTGTCTCTCCATCTCACTGTCTGTCACTCTACCTCTCAAATAAATAAATAAAATCTTTTAAACAAAATGAATTAGCAAAAGAAACCTGCACATTTGAAAAAATATATAAATTTATAAAAATTTTTTATTTAAGGTGTACAAATTTCATTTATTTCACGTATACAGATTCAAGAACATGGTGATACTTCCCACCCTACCCTCCTTCCTGTCCATACTCCCACCCTTCCTCCACCTTCCTCCTGTTTCCTCTAAATTTTCACAATGATCTACTTTCAGTTTACTTTACCCTCATAAGATTAACCCTACACTACGTAAAGAGTTCAACAAATAATATGGGGGAAAAAACCTGTTCAGGACTGTAAACAATCATCAAAGCACAAAATTTCAATTTCACTCTTCTACATTATCTTTCTGGTGCTCTGTTAGTTACCACAAATCAGGGAAAACATAGGGTATTTGTTTGGGACTGGCTTATTTCACTAAGTATAATGGTTTCCAGTTGCATCCATTTTATTGCAAAAGTTGATTTCATTAATTTTTATGGCTCAATAGTATTCCATAGTGTATATATACCATAATTTCTTTTTTTATTTTTTAAAAAGATTTATTTATCTATTTGAGAGGCAGAGTTACAGATAAGGAGAGGGAGACAGAGAGGTCTTCCATCTGCTGACTCATTCCCCACATGGCTGCAGTGCCGGGAATTGGAGCTGGGTCAATCCAAAGCCAGAAGCTGGCAGCTTCTTCTGGATCTCCCATGTGGGTGAAAGGGCCCAAGGCCTTGGGACATCTTCTACTGCTTTCCCAGGCCATAGCAGAGAGCTGAATCAGAAATGGAGCAGCCAGGACCTGAGCTGGTGGCCATATGGGATGCTGGTGAAGTAGGCAGAGGCTTAACACAGCGCAGCCCCCATAACTTCTTTATCCAGTCATTAGTTATGGGCACCTGCATTGATTCCATACCTTAGCTATTGTGGATTAAGCTGCAATGAATATGGGGGTACAGATAACTCTTTCATATGTTGATTTTATTCCCCTTGGGTAAATTCCCAGGAGTGGGATTGCTGGGTCATGCAGTAGATCTGTTTTTTCAGTTTTGTGAGGTAGCTCCATATTGTCTTCCACAATGGCTGTACTAGTTTGTATTTCCACTAACAGTGGATTAGTGTAGGGTTTTTCAAATGAGGAGACAGGGCACAGGAGCGCACCTCTGGATAGATATGTGCTCCCACTTTTATTTAGAGGGTAATAGTAAGTCTACAGGCCAGCAGGCACATAGGCAAAGTTATACATCAATTTAAGGATTTGGGAAAAGGAACTCGGTCTGGTGGTCTAAAATAGGGATTAGAGCTGTGTTGAAAATCTTCAGAGACAGGCCCATTTAGATGCTTGTGCAAATTTACAAATTCCCAAAAACACTCCAGGTACCAATTCCTGTCCATTAGCCCCCTGCTGCTCCCACTGCCACATTCCTTTGGGGGTGGGTGTGCCCGTCCCAGGCCTGTTTTGGGGTGAGCAGAAACTGTGGCCATGCCTCTAATTTCAGGGGGTTGTGCCCGCCTGAGAGGCACAAAGCATTCTCTACAGATTACACATCCTCGCCTGCATTTATTGTTTGTTGGTTTCTGCATGAGAGCCATTCTAACTTCAGTTAGAGGTGAAACCTCATTGCCACCATGTTTTTCTGCTCCTTTGGGAATCAAGGTTGTATGAGTTGTTTGAAGTGGGACGGTGAGAACAGAATGCATACTTTTAAACACCTCTTGTTTCCCCCGTGAAATGCTTCAGCAGGGTGCTTTCTTGAGTGCTACAAAACTCAACATCTGGAAGGAGACCTTTTCTTCAGAGATCTTATTATCCTCTGCAGCTCCTAGGTGATTTATTTCATATAACAGATTTTGAAAATGGTAATCCACGTGTAATACCCGCATGGGGTATTTGCTTAGTTTATTCCACATAATGTCAGATTTTCACAAAAGCTAACCTCTTAAGATCAAGAAATACATTTCAAATACAAATTGCATTGGCCTTGTTGTTTAGTCAAATTAAGTCCAAGCTTGTGTCTAGTTGTCAAAATATTTATCCTTGTATTCCTATGTTTTCGGGAGAACCAGTCTTGCCACTTTTGCAAGATATTCAGTGTTTGCATTTGGGACTCTGTCTCACATGTTCAGCAGCATCCTGTTTGTAAGAGAGGGCAAAGGAGAAAGGTCATTGAATATTTGTAGGCTTTTTTTTTTTTTTTTTTGACAGGCAGAATGGACAGTGAGAGAGAGACAGAGAGAAAGGTCTTCCTTTGCCGTTTGTTCACCCCACAATGGCTGCTGCCGCCAGTGCACCGTGCTGATCTGAAGCCAGGAGCCAGGTGCTTCTCCTGGTCTCCCATGGAGTGCAGGGCCCAAGCACTTGGGCCATCCTCCACTGCACTCCCAGGCCACAGCAGAGAGCTGGCCTGGAAGAGGAACAACCAGGACAGAATCCGGCACCCTGACCGGGACTAAAACCTGGTGTGCCGGCGCCGCTAGGTGGAGGATTAGCTTAGTGAGCCGCGGCGCTGGCCAGGCATTTTCATAAGGCCTGAGTAAGTTCCAGACTTTCGATAAGAGATGAGGACGTGAAATATAACACATAACTGAGATCAAGTTCCAGTTTTAAGGGAATCAGGACACTACGTGGCATACGTAGCAAAAAACCCACCCTGAGATCTACCTTGAGTATTACCACGGAGGCAGAATTTTAAGAAAACTGTAGTGAATTATCAGTCTTTGGTATCTGGTAACATTTGCCTCTCTGTTTTGTGAGAGGATACGAAAGATGCCAGTGTGTGGGTAATTCCACCAGCTCTCTGCACAGTGGTGCTCCTCAACCAGGGCCCATTCGGCAGTGTGTACTGCTGTTTGTGGTTGGGCAATGGTACACGAATCCTTTCCTGGAGTGAAATGGCGCGCACACGTGTGCGCAGATGAGGACAAGTTATGAATATGGTGGAAACGAGATTGGGTCTGAAGTCTGGTTAGCATGTCAGTCTTTGGTTTTGATATTAAACAGCAATTTAAGGTATCACTGTTAGGAAAAGCTGGGTGAAGGGTACACAGGACTCGCTGCTATTCTTACAACTTCCTGTGAGTGTGTAATTATTTCAAAATTAAAAAAAAAAAGAATACTGAGAGTAGACCTAAATAAGAACCCCAGCTGAGTTCCCTCTCCATACCTGTGCCACTCCTGGCTCTCTCTGCTGCCACTGTGTTATGCGGTGCTAGTACATTTTCCATTGCTACCATAGACTAAATGAGCCTGGGTCATTTATTTATTAAAACACAAAAACAAAAACAAAAACTCGAGAGAGCAAGAAGTTACTTTTTTTTAATAAAAGATTTATTTATTTTGAAAGTCAGAGTTAGGCCGGTGCCGTGGCTCAACAGGCTAATCCTCCGTCTTGCGGCGCCGGCACACCAGGTTCTAGTCCCGGTCGGGGAGCCAGATTCTATCCCGGTTGCCCCTCTTCCAGGCCAGCTCTCTGCTGTGGCCAGGGAGGGCAGTGGAGGATGGCCCAAGTGCTTGGGCCCTGCACCCCATGGGAGACCAGGAGAGGCTCCTGGCTCCTGCCATTGGATCAGTGCTGTGCGCTGGCCCCAGCGCACCAGCCATGGTGGCCACTAGAGGGTGAACCAACGGCAAAAGGAAGACTTTCCTCTCTGTCTCACTCTCTCTCACTGACCACTCTGCCTGTCAAAAATAAAAATAAATTTAAAAAAATGAAAGTCAGAGTTATAGTTACACAGAATCTTCCATCAACTGGTTCATTCCCAGATGGCTGCAACGGCCAGCACTGGGCCAGGCCGAAGCCAGGAGCTTCATCCACGTCTCCCACATGGCAGGAGCGCAAATACTTGAGCCATTTTCCACTGCTTTTCCCAGGCCATTGGCAGGGAGCTGCATCTGAAGTAGAGCAGCGGAGACAAACCAGCACTCATCTAGGATGCCTGCATTGCAGGCAGTGGCTTGACCTACTGTGCCTAGTACTCACATCTGTGAGAATTAAGCCAGTCCCTGGAACAAGTTATTAGTTCTTAATAATCTGAATCACCGTTAATATATGTATTTGAAAGGCAAATAACAGGGGCAGGGAGGAAGTGGGAGGGAGAGAGAATCTTTTCATCTGCTTCCCAAATGGCTACAACAGCCAGATCTGGGCCAGGTTGAAGCAGGAGCCAGGAACTCCATCCAAGTCTCCCAAATAGGTGGCAGGAGCCCAAGCACTTGGGCCACCATCTGCTGCTTCCCAGGTGCATTAGCATGAAGCTGATCAGAAGTGCAGCACGGGCTGGCACTGTGGCACAGGTTAATCCTCTGCCTGTGGCGCAGACATCCCACATGGGCACTGGTTCTAGTCCCAGCTTCTCCTCTTCTGATCCAGCTCTCTGCTATGGCCTGGGCAACCAGTAGAAGATGGCCCAAGATCTTGGGCCCTTGCACCTGCATGGGAGACCGGAAGAAGCTCCTAGCTCCTAGCTTCAGCTCAGGCCATTCCAGCCACTTTGGGAGTGACCCAGCAGATGGAAAATCTCTCTCTCTCTCCCTCTCCGTAACTCTCTCAAATAAATAAATTATTTAAAAAATCATTTTTTAAAAATGTGTAGCAGTTGGGACTTGAAACAGCACTCTGATATGGGATGCTGGCGTCACATCACATTTACACCACCTTTTAAAGGCCCTACTCCCAACATTACCCCCACAGCCATCAAATGTCAACATGAGTGTTGTTGTGGACACTTGGGAAGTGAGCCAGCAGATGGAGGATCTCTCACTATCCACGTCTCTTTCAAATCAATCGATCTATGTTCAAGAAAGAAAAATGTCCACAAAGGGGCCCAGCGCTGTGGCTGCTGCTTGCAGTGCCGGCATCCTATGTGGGCACCAGTTCGAGTCCCAGCTGTCCTCTTTTGATCCAGCTCTCTGCTGTGGCCTGGGAAAGCAGCAGAAGATGGGACCCTGCACCTGTGTGAGAGACATGGAAGAAGCTCCTGGCTCCTGGCTTTGGACTGGCTCAGCTCCAGCTGTTGCAGCCATTTGGGGAGTGAACAAGAGGATGAAAGACCTCTCTCTCTCTCTGCCTTTCTGTAACTCAAATAAATAAATCTTTTTTAAAAAAAAAAAGTCAAGAAAGCTATACGAGAATAGAGGATTTAGAGAATTTTTTTTTTTTTTTAATTTGAGATGTACAATTAGAGAGCGAGAGAGAGAGAAAGGTCTTTCATATCCTGGTTCACTCCCCAAATGGCTGCAACAGCCAGAGTTGAGCCAATCTAGAGCCAGGAGCCAGGAGCTTCTTCCCCATCTTCCACATGGCGCAAGTACTTGGGCCATCTTCCGCTGCTTTCCCAGGCCGCAGCAGAGAGCTGGATTGGAATGGGAGTAGCCGAGACATGAACCGGCACCTGTATGGAAAGCCAGCACTGCAGGCGGAGGCCTGGCCTACTACACCACAGTGCCGGCCTGGAGAGTATGCTTTTAATTAAAAGAATTTTAATTTAAGAGGCAAAGAAACAGACTTACTGACATACAGATCTCCCATCTTCTGGTTTACTCCCCAAATGTCTGCAAGGTTTGGGCTGGGCCTGGCATTCAATACAGGTCTCCCATTGGGGTGGCAGGAACCCAATTACTTGATCTATTACTGCTACCTTGCAGCGTCTCCACTAGCAGGAAGCTGGAGCCTAGTATCAAACCCATAGTGAATTTTCTGTTAGAAAGTTTAGGGAGTGGGCGTTTGGTGGAGCAGTGAAACTACTGGTTGTGAGGCCTGAACACCCATCGCAGTGCCTGAGTTTGAGTCCTGGCTCCACGCCCAGTTCCAGCTTCCTATTAATGTGCTCTTTGGGAGACAGCAGGCGATGACTTAAGTAACTGGGTCCCTGCCACTCATGTGGAAGACCTGGATTTGGCTCCTGGCTTCCAGCTTTAGTCTGGTCCAGCCCCAGTTCTTGTGAACACCTGCACAGTACACCAGGGGATGACAGCTCTTTCTCAAATAAATAAGTGCATTTAAAAATTATTTTGAAGTTATTAAACTGTTAGGGAGTTACATTTCCGTTGAGTCTTGAAGAATGGGTAAATCGACGGGGCCAAAATGGGGGCTAAGCCTTTCTACTTGCAGTAAATGTACTGAAGGCTTGGATTTCCGTAACTGGTTTGCTTGAGGACAAGACACGACTGAAGAGCAAGGTGTTTGGGGTCAGACGGCCCTAGACAGCCCCCCACAAAGTCCAGACATTATTTTAAATGTCCTTGGGGAGTGTGATTGAAATTTTCTGATTAAAGGTTTGGGTCGAAGCTTAGTTCTAGAAGGACAACATATGGCGCCACTAAAAAAGTTTTAGAGACTTTACACTGAGGCCGAGGAATCTATAGGAGGTTGTTGTTGCAATTTAGGCCAGAGTTGCTGAGGGTGTGAACCAGACCAGTAGCAGCAGAAACAGTCTAAGGTCACGGAACTTCTGCTGTGAGGAATTACGTGAACTGTGCAAGTAATGATGATGCAAGGTAGAGAGAAAATGTGTAGACTTGGGTATCTAGGAAAGTTTCAAAGAGGAAGTGGTAACAATAGACAAAAGGCGGGGGATGCGTGAAGAATGATCCCAGGGGAGAAAAGCATAATGTGACAGGATGGGAAATATCACAGGGTGAGGGAAGTTAGGCAGGTGAAAGCAGGCGGAGAGTCACTCTGGATGGATGATGCAGCCTAGCCAAAGTACGCAGGAATCACAGGGAACAGGCAGCGGAGAGCTAAGGAGGTTTGGAAGAAATGCCAAGAGGCTGGTTGTCCAATGGTGGCACCTTCTATGTGCAGAAGTATTCACTACCGCACACTACACATAACCAAGTAACACCCATCAGCAGGGGCCCTTCTTCAGGTTGGTTCACAGCACTGGCAGAAATGCAGGTGCCACCAAATGCTATCTTCATCGCAATCTATACCTTCAGAACTTCTTTTAGATACAGTCTCCACAGGTCCTAAAAACAAACAAACAAAAACCCAGTGTTTACACAACAGTATTTATTCCCTAACAGGGTTAACAGTTCAGGAGTGCAAAAACAGAGTGTGCGTGTGTGTGCTTAACCGGGTCCCTCGCGGGCGCTCAGGGTTTACAATTGGGCAATACTGCTTCATACAAGGTACTGGGCTGTACTTCGCTTGCAAGTCTTCTTTAAACCACACGATGACACAGTTTGCAAACGCGGGCTTCTCAGAGGTACACGAACTTCCTGCTCCTGCGCGCACCGAGACAGGCGGAACGATCCTCGGTGCACCTAAAACAGGAACTGGGATGGAGTAGGCACTGGACAGCGGGTGGGCCCCGGGGGAGCCGCCGCCGCGACCCCGCTCGTGGGCGGGAAGCTCAGCCCCCAGCGGCGACCCGCGGGCGGCGCAGGGGGTCCCAGGCGCCCACTCCATCCTCCTCCTCCGTTAACTGTCCTCCAACTCCCGTGCCCAGAACAGCCAAAACACGCCTTTCCGGCTTCCACGCACGCAACACCTAGCTCAGCAAAACAACAAAACCCTCACCGCTGAAACCCCCAGACGCTCCCGCCACGGGTCCCGGACACGGAAACCTAAGTCGGGGAGAAGCCGGGAGGCGAGGCGAGGCGGGCGACTCCCGCCCCGCAGCAGAGTCGGGGAGCGACGTACAAGGGTGGGGAAGACTACCGGATCACGAGCGCGCAGGCGCACACTCGGCCGCGGCCCTCAGTGGTCGAACCCCTTTCTAGTAATTTCGCTACCCGTGACGTCATCGCGGCGCGCCGCCACAGTGCGCCCGGACACCGCGTTTTATTTTTTGGTGAAGCGTGTGTGTTGGGGGGAAAGGAGGGCTGTTAAAAAAAAAAAAAAGTGAAAAGCCACAACTCGCCCCATTTTGCTTTTTCTCCCACACTTTGGGCGGGAGAGGAAAAGACACCGAGCTGGAGCCCCCTAGGCGCGCCGGCCGGGGGATGACTCGGCGCCGCCGCCGCCGCGCTACCCGGCGTGCCCCGCGCGGCGCCGGCGCAGGAGCGTGGGGGAGGGGCGGGGAGGAGGAGGAGGAAGCGGCGCGGCGGCTGCGGATGTCGCTGCGAGCGAGCGGCGGCTGACTCCGCGGCGGCTGCCGAGCGCCCGAGTCGGGCCTGCCTGCGCCGGCCCCCCAGCGAGCGCGGCTCCCCGGCTGCCAGGGCGGCCCCGAGGCGGCCCTGCCCTGCCTTCGCCGCCGCCCGCGCCGGCCGGCTCTGGCGTCGCCTGGCTCGCCCTCGTTCGCCCGCTCCCTCCTGCTCGCCTGAGTCACCGCCGCCGCCGCCGCCGCCATGGCCGAGAGTGGGGAAAGCGGCGGCCCTGCGGGCTCGCAGGACGGCGCCGCCGCGGCCGAAGGTGCCGGCGCCGCCGCCGCCTCGGCGGAGCCCAAGATCATGAAAATCACCGTGAAGACCCCGAAGGAGAAGGAGGAGTTCGCCGTGCCCGAGAACAGCTCGGTCCAGCAGGTGAGGCGGCCGCCGCGGCCGGCTTCGGGTGGGCCTCGGGAGGTGCCCTGGGCTGCCTGCGGGGTCCCAGGCCGCCGCGGATGGCGCCCAGCTCGGGGGGCTCGGGCCGCCGAGGTCCGTGTCGGGCCGCCCCGCCGCCGCCGGGCCCGGAGCCGTCCTCGCGTCCCCCGGTGCCCGCCGCCGCCTCCCTGCCGCTCCGCACAAAGGAAGGGGACGCAGCGCCTGCCTGCGGGCGGGGCCGGGGTCCGCGCCGGTGCGGGCTGCGGTTTTGTGCGGTGGGTCTCGGAGGCGGTGCGGTTGGGGTCGAGTGCGCGTGTGCGCTTTGTTCCACCTGCCCGCGGGTTGAGGTGGGTATTGGGGTGAGCAGCGCGTGCATCGCATTCTGCGTTTTGACTGCCGAAACCTTTCCTGCCTTCCAGCCCGATTAAAAAAAAAAAAAAGTCAACTATGACGTAGGAATTGCTTTCAGCCACGTCTTAGGCCTAAAGGAGAGAAGCGGATGACTTTCGTTCATTGATGACTTCCTGTTTCTTTATTTTATTGCATTTGTGGTCTCTCGGATGCCCCTTCGGGTAGGGTTTTGTTTGCGTTTTAGAGGGGCTGCAGCGCCTTAGCGGATACAGCAGTTCTAAGTGAATGAGCGGAAACGAAGTGGAGTTAGTGGAGATGAGCAGCCAGATTCCGCGGCTTACCTAGGAAGCCCGCTCGCACGCAGTGCCCCGTCCCGGAGTAGCGCCCCTCGACGGCCTGGGTGTGAGCAGGCCCTGGGGACGGAGCACGGTGGGGCGTTGGTTTCTCTCGGTGGAGAGGTGAGGCGTGTAGGACCTCATGATCAACGCCATCACTCTGTTTCTGTCTCCCAGCGTTCTTTACAGTTTCCCTTGACATGTTTATACACGTGTGGAACGGCTGGAAGGCGAGCCAGAGGGTGACCCTCGCCTGAGATTAGTGTTTTCCTGTATTCGCTGTTATCTCCTCTGTTGTAATAGATTGCTTTTTGGATGTGTGAGACACCTGAAAGGCATTGCAAAGCATTGTGTGCGTCATTAGCTTGAGGGCCCCTCCCCCCCCCTTTAGGTAGATTTGACATGAAATTCACCAGGGTTGCCATTCTGTTCTTAAAATGTCTTAGTCTTTGTAAGTCAAGCTGGTAACAAGGTGTAGAGTATTATCGTCCTGACTGACTAGAAAGTTTACTCTTGCCTGTTCCCAGTCAGTTCAGTCACTACCCCACCCCCCAACTTTTGTTTCTTGTCACCATATGTCACGTTGGCTTGTTCCAGAACTTAAGTGGAACCATGCAGTATGCAGTGCACTCTTCTGGGTAAGGCTCCCTCCTCCCCTGCATGATGTTTGTGAGATTCTTTCTTGCTTGTATGAGTAGTTACTCCTTTTAGTTGTTGTGCAGTTTCCACTCTATGGGTAAACCAGAATTTCTTCGCCATCGAGGGTCACCTGGGTTTCTAGTTGGTTACTGAGGGAATCTTTCAGGGATGTCTACTTTGATCACTGATGGTCAGTGTTTAAAATGGAACGATAGTCATAGGGCAGTTGTTCAAGTGACAGCATTAAAAAGAAACTATTAGTACTCTTTTACAGTTCAGCAGTGACACATGGGAGTTCCTGTTGGTCCACAGCCCTGCCGACAGTTGACATCAGAAGTCTTCACGTGTCTGCTACTTTACTGTATGTGTGACCGGATTACATTCTTGAAGCCCTTTACTCTTCTTTCTGTGTTTCTTAGTTCGGACCTTCACCATCCTGGCTGTTTTCAGCATTTTATTGCAAAAGATTGAGAATAGTTAATATTTTACAAATAGAAAAATTTTATGTAGGTCAGCATCTGTAAGCTTGATTTTTCTTTTTTGGGATGGTGCAATTAAAATTGTAAGGTCTGTGGAAGTTTTTATTTTTACCCCCTAAAACGAAAGTGAATGTTTTAAAAAGTAATAACTGTTCATTGTATTTTTTGGAAAAGTTCATTTGAGAGGCAGAGAGCAAGTGAGTGCGTGCGAGAGCGAGCACACAGTCTCTTATCCTCTGGTTCACTTCCCAAATGCTTGGCGGGGGCCCGCGTTGGGTTGGGCTGAAGTCTAAATCCAGGAATGCAATCCAAGTTTCCCATGTGGGTGGCAGGAATTCAGCGACTCCAGCCAGCACTGAGCCTTCCAGGGTCTGCGTTCGCAGGAAGAGGGAGGCAGGCATGGAACAAGGCGCTCCTGTGTCGGTGCAGGTGGCTCAGTTCCTAGGTCAAATGCCTGCACGCCCAGGGGGAATTTTTCACGGATAAATTGAAGCTTTTCTGATGTAACTTTTTCTGATGGTAGTTAATCATTAAACTTTTGGTCATTGTTTTCCTTTGAAGCAGAAAACATACTAAAAATTGAAACTCATTATTGCACCCAGAACCTGAAGATAAATTAAATTATCTGTGGGTTTTGTTAAAAGAAACACATATGGGAAAATGTGCCACACCGAGGAAAAAAGCAGTTTTTAGATGGCCTGTTTGTAAAATTCTACTTGAAGCACAAAAAAAAATCTTCTATTTTGTAATTTTAAGTTTTCCTTAAAGGCTTCAGTAGATTTGAAACATACCCTATTGTCATTTAAAAACACTTTATGATATTAAGATTTCAATAAAAATGTTGAATGAGCAATTGGGAGCTGTTTGATCCTGAAAATTCTTACCTAATTGTGGAGGGGAAGAGTATATATGAAAAATCGCTGAAGAATATTATTGAAGCCTTATGCTTTCTATCAGGCAAATCTGATTTTCTGCCATTTAAAATCTCTTTCAGTAAATACTCCTTTATGGTGCAGATTCCTTTACACATCATATTAAAATGGCATTTATATACAGAGTATGTCCTAATGGGGTGAATTATGGGTGAATTGTAAGGTGGCACTTCATTTTCATATGGTTTCTGTTTGTGTAACCAACCAGGAGGTAGAAACAGGATATCTTAATTTTACATAGTGCCATATATGGTTGGTTTTTAGTGTTACTTGTTTGAAATTGATATTAAAACTAAAGCTAGTTTCAGAATTAAAGTGAAGTTTATTTTTCATAGGTCATCTGAAATCAACTGAGTAATTGAGTTTAAATTTCTGTTTAAGGGTAGCTAGAATATAAAATGTACTTTGTTACTAGGTGGTGGTGGTAATAGAGATTTTTTTATAATAGTAGTAAATAGACTTAAAAGAAACAGATAAGTATGTAGTGGTACAAAGTCCCTGCATATCAGATTATTGTCTGTTACTCAGCTTTCAGGATTTTTTGAGCATCAGTAGGCAAGATAGCATCTAGAAGAAAGGAGAGGTGTGTGTGTGAGAGAGATTAAAATTTGTGCAGAGAGGGCCGGTGCCACGGCTCACTAGGCTAATCTTCCGCCTGTGGCACCGGCACACCGGGTTCTAGTTCCGGTCGGTTCTAGTTCCCGGTTGCTCTTCTTCCAGGCCAGCTCTCTGCTGTGGCCCAGGAGGGCAGTGGAGGTGTTTGCGCCCTGCACCCGCATGGGAGACCAGGAGGAAGCACCTGGCTCCTGGCTTTGGATTGGCGCATCATGCTGGACATAGCAGCTATTAGGGGAGTGAACCAACGGAAGGAAGACCTTTCTCTCTGTGTCTCTCTCTCACTGTCCAACTCTACCTGTCAAAAAAAGAAAAAAAAAATGTGTAGAGAATGGAGGGAGCTTCCATGTAGTTTTCACTTAGCTTATACACTAGACCTCTAGATTACTCTGTAAAATTTTGATATGTTCAGACAGTGTATTCTGGTTTTAGAAAATGTCTTCATCACTGGAAACTTTGTAGAAGACAATATACTTAGACATAAATATTGTGTTGAATCAAATCATGCCTTTGATAAGGAAAATTGCAGTGCTTCAGGGTCATCATCACAAACATTGTTTACATTATACCTTGTAGTGTAGCTCTGAATGACCACCAGGCCACTGAGCACTTAAAATGTGGTTGGACTGAATTGAGATGCAAGATGTTGAACAGCATAACACGTATCTTAATAGTTTTTGATGTAGTACATGTTGAAGTAATATTTTGTACAGTTGAATAAAATATTTCAATTAACTTGACTTTTTTTTACTTTTGCAATGTGGCTGCTTAAAGTTTTAAGATTACTTGTGAATCAGTATTGTAATAAGTTTCTTAAGGAAAAAGTGTGTGAGATCAATGTTTTCTTACTTGGCTTTGTTCTTGTATAGGACTGTTGAAAAACTTGTGATTTAATAATTCTAGCATTGCTTAGCTTTTTTTAAAAAAATTGTGTAATTCATGCACTATACAGTACTATACAGTTCACCCTTTTAAAGTCTATATTGGATTTCTTTTTATCATATTCACAAGGTTGTATAACTGTCGCCACTGTACTTTCTAGTAGCTGCCCATTGTGCCATTTCTCCCTGTGTCCCCAAGCTCAAGACAAAAACTGATGGATTTTTTTGTCTACTGATTTGCCTATTTGGGATATTTACTTTAAATGGAATCAAACAGTCTTACTGCTTTTACGTAAGCATAATATTTTCAAAGTTCATCCACGTTGTAGTTTGTATCAGTACTTCTAATTACCAAACACCATTTCATCATATAGATAAGTGTCACATTTCACTTTTCTTGTACCACTTAATGGGCATTATGGTTTTTCCTACTTTTCAGCTATTAGTAATGATCCCTCTATGTGAACATATTAGCTTTGTGGGTATATGTTTTATCATTTTCTCATGGGTGTAGACTTAGGAATGGAATCACTGGGTCACATTGTAGCTCTGCCTTTAACTTTGAGAAATTGCCAAAGTTATTTTCCAAAGTGGCTGTAAGTTCCTACCAGCGATGCATGATGATTCCAGTTACCACATTCTCAGTAACACTTATTTTCTGTTCTTTCAGTAATAACTACTCTGATGTCTGTGAAGTAGCATCTCATTGTAAGGAGTTGTCATTCGTACTTGAACAGTAGTCTCATTGTGGTTTGGGGATCCCTTTTAGGGAGGCCATGGGATGAAATTTTTTCATAATTCTGCGTTTTTCTGTTGTATTCTCATAAATGAGCAGTGCACGTTGCCAGAGGCTGTAATATGTGAGATACTGTAATGAACAGAGAATTAAACGGTCTTGTATTATGAGATTAATGTGATTTGCAGAAATTTTAAACAATACTTTTCTCATTACGAAAATATAGCTTTTTTTGAAGAGACTTATTTATGTATTTGAAAGGCAGAGTGACAGAGGGAGAGACAAGACAGAAAGAGAGATGTTCTATCTACTGGTCTGCTCTCCAAATGGCCACAACAATCAGGTCTGGGCCAGGCTGAAACCAGGATCCAGAAACTCCATCTGGGTCTCCCATATGGGTGGAAGAGGCCCAAACACTTGGGCCATCTTCCACTGCCTTCCCGGGAGTATTAGCAGGGAGCTTGGTTGGAAACGCAACAAAAAGGAGGGGCCATCAAATAAGGAGGTACCTTTTTCTGGGGAGGAGGGAACTTACACTTTGATTATGGCCCTGTCTAAATAATGTCAGAGTTTGTGGACTCAAGAGGCTTCCATAGCCTTGGCAGCTCATGACAAGAGCCTCCCATGATTACTGACATCATAAAGAAGAGTGTTAATTGTTAAATCAACAACAGGAGTTACTGTGCACTTGCTCCCCATGTAGGACCTCTGTCCTTAATGTGTTATACGATGAGAATTAACGTTAAAACTGTTCTTCAAACAGTACTTTATACTTTGTGTGTGTGGGTGCAAACTGTTGAAATTTTTACTTAGCATAGAGTTGCTTTTCTGTGTGTAAAGATAATTAAAAATGAATCTTAATGAAGAATGGGGTGGGAGAGGGAGTAGGAGGTGGGATGGTTTGGGGGTGAGAGGGCGAGTATACGGGGAAGAATTGCAATAATCCAAAAGTTGTACTTATGAAATTTATATTTATTAAATAAAAGCTTTCTATAAAAACAACAAGGAACAATATGGTATGCTGTGGTGTAACCCATTGTGCTACAATGCTGGCCCTTTTCATAAAAATGTAATTTATGGTAACATAAACTGAATTTGTTATTTTTGTTTCAATTTGTTATTTGAAAAAGAAACACCACAGAGAGACAGGTAGAAATCTCCCACCTGCTGGTTCACTCCCCAGATGGCTTGCAATGGCCAGGGCTGGGCCAGGCCAAAGACAGGAGCTGGGAATTTAAGCCTGGTCTGCTGTTCGGATGGCAGGTGTCTAATTGCTTGATCCACCACCTGCTGCTTCACGGTATGCATTAGGAGGGAGATGGAATAGAGAGCTGAGCTGGGATTTGAACCTGGGCACTCTACCTCCCAGGAGGTGGCCTAACTGCTGCATCACCTCATCTTACTATTTTTAAATGAATTCATGTTTTTAAGGCTTATTCAGTGAGCAGACATTTAGCCTAGTGGTTCAGACACATCCCACATTTAGAGTGCCTGGGTTCAATTCACAGCTCCAACCTCTGCCCGCTTCCTGCCAGTGCCGACCCTGGAAGGCAGTAATGATGGTTCAAGTAGTTGGATTCCTGCCACCAGGGTGGAAGAGTTGGTCCAACCTGGCTGTTGCTGGCATCTGGGGGAGTGAACCAGCAGATGACAACTGTTCGTTTTGCTGCCCCTCATTTAAAACAGGTTAACAAAATTTTTTGCTGTAATTTCTAGTACAATAAATATCAAAAGATAAAATTTATATAAACAAGGCTTGCGCCGCGGCTCAATAGGCTAAATCTCCACCTTGCGGCACCGGCACACCGGGTTCTAGTCCTGGTCGGGGCGCTGGATTCTGTCCCAGTTGCCCCTCTTCCAGGCCAGCCCTCTGCTGTGGCCTGGGAAGTGCAGTGGAGGATGGCCCAAGTCCTTGGGCCCTGCACTCGCATGGGAGACCAGGAGAAGCACCTGACTCCTGCCTTTGGATCAGCGCGGCGCGGCGGCTATTGGGGGGTGAACCAACAGCAAAGGAAGCCCTTTCTCTCTCTCTCTCTCTCTCTCTCTCACTCTCACTCTCACTTTCACTATCCACTCTGCCTGTCCAAAAAAAATTTATATAAACAAAACACTTTTTGAGATTTTGAATTTGTAGAATGATGTCCCAAGACCAAAAA
>CM027406.1:1331116-1367527 GCA_015711505.1 Sylvilagus bachmani | reverse complement strand
GGCTCTTGGTCCCTCCCCCCCCCCCCCCCCCCAGCATTTTAGGTATGAGGGGAATGAGCCAGTAGATGAGAGCATGCCCATGCATGCTTGCTTTCTCTGTCTCAGATTCAAGAAAAAGATTGCCACTGCCTCATGGTCAGTCTCCCCACTTTCTCTGACTCTGCTCATTCATTCCCAGAGTAATTTCTGAAAAGGCGATAATCAGATCATGTCAGACGGCACCCCATAGATCTTAGAGTATGAGTTGGCAGAGAGGCTTTGTGTAATGATTTCTGCCTACTTCTCCATTCTCTGCTGATGTCTTCTTTCCTTCCTGCTCAGTTGGTTCACTTTCTTTGACCCTTAATACATTTTTTTCCCCTGCTTCTAGACTTTTGTACAATTTGTTCTTGCCTGCTGGAATGCCTTCCACTTTTTGCCCATCCCTTCTCATCCTTTAAGTCTCAGCTCAAAGGTCAGTCTCTTAAGGAAGTACTCCTGATTGCACAGACTAGGTTGGGATCCCCTCCTTTATGCTTCATCCCAGTGTTTATGTGATTAATATTTCTCCTTTGCTGGAGAGGGACTGTAGATCATTGTGTTACCAAGAGCCTAGTTATAGGCTCAGGAAACACTTGTTTACAAATGAATCATTTGTTACAAGTGATTGCATTATATGTAACAATATGATATTATTCAGTACTAATTATCAGTTGTTGGGCCTTTAGTGACTGCCACATATGCATAGTCTCCTGCCTTTCGGTCCTCTGGAAGTTTTGCCTTAAGCTGCTCTCTTGACTCCCTCCCTCAGGATGTCTACTCTTGGATTTCTTTGCTTGGAATCTTATTCCTCTAGGACAGTTTTTTTTTTTAATTTTATTTAAGTTATACAAATTTCATATATACTGATTTAAGAGCATAGTGATACTTTTCACCCTACCCTCCCTCTTGTGCATGCTCCCACCCTTTCTCCTTTCTCTCCTGTTCCCACTCTTAATTTTTTTTTTTTTTTTGGACAGGCAGAGTGGACAGTGAGAGAGAGAGACAGAGAAAGGTTTTCCTTTGCCGTTGGTTCACCCTCCAATGGGTGCTGTGGCTGGCGCACCGCGCTGATCTGATGGCAAGAGCCAGGTGCTTCTCCTGGTCTCCCATGGGGTGCAGGGCCCAAGCACTTGGGCCATCCTCCACTGCACTCCCGGGCCACAGCAGAGATCTGGCCTGGAAGAGGGGCAACCGGGACAGAATCCGGCGCCCCAACCAGGATGAGAACCCGGTGTGCTGGTGCCGCAAGGCGGAGGATTAGCCTAGTGAGCCGTGGCGCTGGCCCCCACTCTTAATTTTTAGAAAAATCTATTTTCATTTTATTTTATACTAATAAGATTAACCCTACACTAAGAAAAGAGTTCAACAAATAGTATGAAAAGAAAAAAAAAAACACTTCTTCAATAGTAGAGACAAGAGCTGTAAACAGTCATTGAATCTCAAAACATCAATTTCACTCCAATACATTACATTTTAGGTACTCTATTAGTTACCTTGGATAAGGGAAAACATTGTATCTGTCTTTTTGGGACTGGCTTATTTCACTAAGTATAATGGTTTCCAATTGCATCCATTTTGTTGCAAAAGATAGGATTTCATTTTTTTAACTGCTGAATAGTATTCCATAGTGTATATATACCATAATTTCTTTAACCAATCAGTTGATGGACATCTGGATTGATTCCATATCTTAGCTATTGTGAATTTGGCTGCAGTAAACAAAGGGGTACATATAACTTTTATCTGCTGATTTCATCTCTGGGTAAATTCCAGAGTGGAGTTGCTGAGTGATGTGGTATATCTCCTTTCAGTGTTCTTAGATATCTCCATGCTGTCTAATATGATGGCTATACTAATTTACGTTCCTACCAACTGTGGATTAGGGTACCTTTCCCCCCACATCCTCATCATAGTTTATTGTTTGTTGATTTCTGTATGAAAGCCATTTTACCTAGGATGATGGCTAGTGACCATGAGTATTTTTTTTTCATGTGTTTGTTGGCCATTTGAATTTCCTTTTTGAAAATTGCCAGTTCAGGGGCCAGTGCCCTGGCTCACTTGGTTAATCCTCCTCCTGTGGTGCCAGCATCCCATGTGGGTGCCAGGTTCTAGTCCCGGTTGCTCCTCTTCCAGTCCAGCTCTCTGCTGTGGCCCACGAGGGCAGTGGAGGATGGCCCAAGTGCTTGGGCACCTGCACCCCATGGGAAACCAGGAGGAAGCACCTGGCTCCTGGCTTCGGATTGGTCGTAGCAGCCATTTGGGGAGTGAACCAACGGAAGGAAGACTTTCTGTCTCTCTCACTGTCTATAACTCTACCTGTCAAATAAATTAAAAAAAAAAAAAGAAAATTGCCAGTTCATGTCCTTTGCTATCTGGTCCTGGGCTTGTCTTTGTTGGGAAAGTCTTTATTACAGATTCAGTCTCCACCTTGATTCTTCGTCTGTTTAGGTTTTCTGTGTCTTCTTGATTCAATTTTGGTGGATTGTATGAGTTCAGGAATCTATCCATTTCTTCTAGCCTTCCTGATTTGTTGGCATATAGCTCTTTGTAGTAATCCCCTATGATTCTTTTATTTCTTTTATCTGTTGTTACATTTCCTTTTTCATCTCTGATTCTATTCATTTGAATCTTCTCCCTCTGTTCTTTGATTAGTTGGGCCAATGTGTTTCAATTTTATTTTTTCAAAAAGCCAGTTCTTCATTTCACTGATCTTTTGGTTTCAATTTTTTTATTCTCTGATTCTAATTATTTCTTTTCTCCTTCTAATTTTGGATTTGGTGTTTTTCTAGATCCTTGATATGCATTGATAGCTTATATATTTGGTGCCTTTCCAGTTTCTTTATGCAGGCAACAGTTGCTGTAATTGGACAGGTTTTCTTAGCTTGGAATCCTCATCTGAACTACAGAACACAGAAAATAATTTGAATACTAATTACCCATTCTTCTCACAGATGATTTCTAATTGATGGTGGTTGTATAGGTGAGAGGTTGATTCTTTACATAGTGGTGTGCTGGTAAATGTTCAACTGCTTCTTCAGGAGAAAGCATTGACTAGTAGTCTTGGCTGATTTTCATTTTGTCAGTGTTCTCACTGTGGCAGATTCAAGCTATATTAAACTGCTCACAAAATTCCTGAAAACATAGGAGCTGTTGCTTACATTAGATTCCTTAGGACAGGGGTCTGCACACTATGGTGGGACCCATCCACCATGCCCAATTGTTTATGTATTGTTCATGGCTGCTTTCAGAAGAGACCCTATGGCTTGCACTGCCAAAAGTATTTACCATGTAGCCCTTTACAGAAGTCAGCTGACCTGTTCGAGATCTTGTCACACTGCTCACCAAAACTCCTTTTTGGGACGTTCACCAGGACTTTTGTAGCAGTAGAGTGCAATAGAAGTATAGTGTGAGCCACATACACAGTTTTTCTAATAGCCACTTAAAATAATAGAACTGAAGAAAGGTTAATTTTTTCCACAAGATTTATTTTATTTATTTGAAAGAGTTATTACCCCATTTTCAAAATGAAGATAACGGGTTGAGGGGTCCTTTGTGTGGAATTCTTTGGACCAGAAGTATTTACGGTTTCATATTTTGGTATGTGTGAATTTGAAATACTTGCACATAATTTACTGGTTGAGCATTTCTAATCTGGAAATGAGAAGGATCCAGAATCTAAAACACCTTATCTGTTCTCAAAAATTTTGGGGTTTTGGATTTTAGGAATTTGAAAGTTTAACCTTGACTTTATTAAGTACTGGAATGTAGATTCAAACCTAGTGACTAATTTTGAAATCCACACCTAACCATACTACAAACTGTCTTGACTTGTCTCTGCCTGGCTTTTTGGTCTTATTTAAGTTTATTTCAGTGTTGGTTCAGCACCATGTGATTGTACTCACCACTTTGAAGTAGATCATTGGTAAAATTCTTATACCGTTTTATGCCTATAGAGACATGTTTCTCCCCTCCCACACCTTCCAGAACTGTTAACAATTAGAAAGGTAGGGACTGCTTAGCTTTTCTCTTATCCCCATTGTGCCTGGAAACAGTGAGTAGTACATTTGTTGAATAAATGAACAAATACTGTCTTGTTTTCTTTCTTTCTTTTTTTTATATAAAAATACTTATTTTGAAAGAATTAGGGGGAGAGAGAGAGAGAGAGAGAGAGAGATAGAGAGATAGAAGTTCCATCCACTGGCTCACTCCCAGATAGCAGGCCCAAGCCAGGAGTGTCATCTCTCACTTGGGTGGCAGAGGCCCAAACTCTTGGGCCATTTTCCTCTGCTTTCCCCAAGCCATTAATAGAGAGCTGGATTGGAAGCGGAGCAGCCAGGATACAACCGGATGCTCATATGTGATGCCAGCATCGCAGGTGGCATCTTAACCTGCTGTGCTACAACTCTGACCCAATGAGTTCTGTTCTAAAGATTTTTTTTTTTAAAAGATTGGTTTATTTGAAAGACAGATTGGGGAAGGAGAGAGAGAGAGAGAGTAGATAGAAATAGATAGCTTCCATCCACTGGTTTACTCTCCACATGCTGCGAAAAAGCCAGGAGCTTTTTCTGGGTCTCCCATGTGGGTGGTAGGGGCTCAAGTACTTGGGCCAACTTCTGCCTTCTCAGGCACATTAGCAGGGAGATGGATGGGAAGTGGAGCAGCTGGGACTTCGACTAGCACCCATGTGGGATGCTATCATTGCAGGCTGAGGTTTAACTCATGAAGCCGCAATGCTGGCCCTCATTTTAAAGATTTATTTACAACATTTTGTGCTTATTTGGGAATATTTTTACATTTTTTTCCCAAAAAATTTATTTATTTGAGAGGCAGTGTTAGCAAAAGAGAGAGAGAGAGATCTTCCATCCAGTTTCATTCCCAAAATGGCTACAACGGAGAGAGAGAGAGATTGATTTTCCATCCAGTTTCATTCCCAAAGTGGCTACAATGGCCAGAGCTGAGCTGATCGAAAGCCAGGAACCAGCAGCTTCCTCTGGGTCTCCCATGTGGGCTTAGCCCACTATGCCACATGCTGTGTCCGGGAATATTTAACATTGTGATTTACTTGAAAATCTGTAATGGTGATTCTTAGTCTAATTAAATGTCCAACTGCATTATTTCAGGTCTTCTTTGTGCCAGCAGTTTATTAAAAAAAAGAGAGAGAGAAAGGGGCCAGTGTTGTGGTGTAGCAGGTAAAGCTGTTGCCTGCAACCTAAGTATCCCCTATGGGCAGCAGTTTATGTCCTGGCTGCTCCAGTTCAATCTAGCTCCCTCCTAACAGCCTGAGAAAAGCAGCAGATGATAACCCAAAAGTTTGGGTCCCTGCCACCCACATGGTAAACCTGGATGAAGCGTGTAGCTCCTGACATTGTTGTGGCCGTCTGGAGAGTAAACCAGAAGATCAAAGGTTCCCCACCCCCCCTCAAATAAATAAATCTTTAGAAAGAAATTTGGGGAGAAGAGGAAGTATGTTGTCAAAACAAGTGGTAAAAAACAAGAAAGTGGATATCAGGACACTTTGAGAGTCTGGAATAGCTATCACTGTACTGTTGAACAGTAGTTGATATTCACACCAGTAACTCAGCATTATCAAAAAGTGCAGAAGGGAAAGCAGTTTGGTTTTCACGTAGGGCGCTTCAGTTAGCTGGAGAAACCACTGTGTGAAACACCTTACTTTTGGATGATGCTGAGAAAATGAGGAGCTACTGAATGTTTTGTCCATGCCTCTTTCTTTCTTTCTTCTTTTTTTTTTTTTTTTAAAGATTTGTTTATTTATTTGAAAGGCAGAGTTAGAGGCAGAGGCAGAAGCAGAGTGAGGCCGGTGCTGAGGCTCAACAGGCTAATCCTCCGCCTTGCGGCGCCAGCACACCGGGTTCTAGTCCCGGTTGCCCCCCTTCCAGGCCAGCTCTCTGCTGTGGCCCGGGAGGGCAGTGGAGGATGGCCCAAGTGCTTGGGCACCTGCACCCCATGGGAGACCAGGAGGAAGCACCTGGCTCCTGGCTTCGGATCGGTGCAGTGTGCCGGCCGTAGCGGCCATTTGGGGAGTGAACCAACGGAAAGGAAGACCTTTCTCTCTGTCTCTCTCTCTCACTGTCCACTCTGCCTGTCCAAAAAAAAAAAAAAAACAAAACAAAACAAAATCCCAGACAAACAAACAAGAAAAAGAAGCAGAATGATCTTCTATCCACTGGTTCATTCCCCAGCGATAGCAATGGCCAGGGCTACACCAAGCCGAAGCCAGGAGCCAGGAGCTTCATCTAGGTCTCCCACATGGATGCAGGGGCCCAAGGACTTGGACCATCTTCTGCTTTCCCAGGTGCATTAGCAGGAATGGGTTGGAGCAGCAGAGAGACAAGTGGGCACCCAGTATGGGATGCTGACATGCACGTGGTGGCTTAACTCATTATGTCGCAATGGTGGCCTCTATGTTGTTTTTTCAAATCATTGACTTGCTTATTTGAGATTCATCAGAAGTTTGATTCTTGTGGTTGTGAGTCTAGTAATTCTAGGTTTTTAGCTCTTTTGGCCTGTGGGTTATTATTGGAGTTTGTCATTACAAGACTAGAGTAGGAAATTATGTATATTTGAAGGACATACGGATTTTTTTTTT
Source organism: Sylvilagus bachmani (assembly GCA_015711505.1). Classification (NCBI taxonomy): domain Eukaryota; kingdom Metazoa; phylum Chordata; class Mammalia; order Lagomorpha; family Leporidae; genus Sylvilagus; species Sylvilagus bachmani. The sequence continues at coordinate 1,360,899 of CM027406.1, read as the reverse complement.
TAAGATTTATTTATTTATTTGAAAGGCTGAGTTACAAAGTCAGAGGCAGGGGGAACTTCCATCTGCTGGTTCACTCCCCAGATGGCCACAATGGCCAGAGCTGTGCCAATTCAAAGCCAAGAAGTTTCTTTTGGGTCTCTCAGGTGGGTGAAGGGGCCCAAAGACTTGGGCCGTTTTCTGCTTTCCCATGCCATACCAGAGAGCTGGGTCTGAAGTGGAGCAGCCTGGACTTGAACCAGCGCCCATATGGGATGTTGGCACTGCAGACCAGGGCTTTGTCCCACTGTGCCAAAGTGCTGGCCCCAAAATTTGGATTCTTAAAAGACAGATTCCATCATATATTTTTCATTTTGACTTAATAGTGGCCACATGGGCTTAAGGACAGAACTAAATATATTTAGGTGGACTGTCAAATATAGATTTACAAAACTTTCTTTTATGGTCATTGTTATTCCTGAGAGATAAATATTTTTTTCTAATTTGTTGTGTTTAGTAGGTTAACTCTGTCTAGAGCAGCTTTGAGATGTTGTAAGGTTGCTTATTTTTCCCATGTTATTATTATTAGATTCTGATTTTGTTGTTCAATAAAATTTTGGTAGGTAGGGGCAGGTAGTGTGTGTGGGTAAGCTGCTACTTGGATGAGTATCCTGTATAAGAGTGCTGGTTTGAGTCTCGGCTCCTCCACTTCTGATTTAGCTTCTTGCTGATGTGCTTGAAGATGGCAGTGGGTAATGAACCAAGTGTTTGGGTCTCTGCCACCCATGTGGGTGAGTTGGTGGAGTTCCTGGCCCCTGGCTTCAGCCTGGCCCAGTCCCAGATGTTGTGGCCATTTGGGAAGTGAATCAGTGAATGGAAGATAGTCTTTTTCTGTCTCTGTATCTCCCTTTCCCTCTCTCTGTCATTTCATTTTTCAAAAAAAATTTTTTTTTACATTTGATAGGTAAAACAAACAGGTAAGTCTAGTTCAGATACAATTGCTAGAAATTTTGAAGCCAACATAAACTGAAACTATTTCCCTTTACCTTTCATTTTTTTAGGAATCAGAATAGAAATCTAATAGATGTGAATTTAATAGAAATTTAAGGATGTAAAGTGTGTGCAGAATTTTTGGCTCTCCTACAAATGCTGTTTAGATAAAAACACTATTTACTTACTCATATTTGAATTAAGTTTCCATAATGTAGTTTATTTGAAAATATGGATCAAATCGGCCAGTGCCGTGGCTCAACAGGCTAATCCTCCGCCTTGCGGCGCCGGCACTCCGGGTTCTAGTCCCGTTTGGGGCACCGGATTCTGTCCCAGTTGCCCCTCTTCCAGGCCAGCTCTCTGCTGTGGCCAGGGAGTGCAGTGGAGGATGGCCCAAGTGCTTGGGCCCTGCACCCCATGGGAGACCAGGAAAAGCACCTGTCACCTGGCTCCTGCCATTGGATGAGCGCGGTGCGCCAGCCGCGGCGGCCATTGGAGGGTGAACCAACGGCAAAGGAAGACCTTTCTCTCTGTCTCTCTCTCTCACTGTCCACTCTGCCTGTCAAAAATAAAAATAAAAAAAAAAGAAAATATGGATCAAATTTGTTGGCATAGTAAGATTTATTTATTTATTTTTAAAGATTTATTGTATTTATTTGAAAGGCAGAGTTAGAGGAAGAGACAGTGAGATCTTCCATCCGCTGGTCCACTCCCCAAATGGCTGCAGTGGCCAGAGGTGGGCCAGGCCAAATCCAGAAACCGGGAGCTTCTTCCAGGTCTTCCACTTGGGTGCAGGAGCCCAAGTACTTGGACTGTCCTTCATTGCTTTCTCAGATGCATTAGCAGTGAGCTGGATTCAAAGTGGAGCAGCTAGGACTCAAACCAGTGTCTGTGTGGGATGCCAGTGCTGCAGGTGACACTTCTACTCTCTGTGCCACAACTTTGCCCTCAGTAGTAAGATCATTTACTTTTGTATCAAATGGAAGAATAGACATGTGAATTTATAAAGTTGTTAATCTCTTGGTTTTTGACCTGTTCTAAGCTTTGGATCATTTCCTCTGAACAATAGATTTTACTTCCTATTTCGAAGTGGTTTTCATATCTAGGTTACTTGAAATTGCTTGTTTGAAATTTAACATTTTTGTAAGAAATTATAATCAAGAGGATGTTCCAAGATGGCGGAATAGGGAGGGAGCTCACTGATAGTCCAGGAAAAGATAATTTAATAAAAGTGGAGATAGTGTAGTCTCAGGGAAAAGTTAGGGAAAAAATGGCAGAGGAATGTCTGCCAGAGTTAGAGGGACACAGTGGATCTACATGGAGGGCATGGGCACCCACGGCTTGGGACCCCAGCTTGTATGCAGGGGTAGTTCAATGTTGGCAAATCCATCAATGAGATACACCACATTAACAGACTGCAGAAGCAAAACCATATATATGATTATCTCAATAGATGCAGAGAAAGCATTTGATAAAATACAACACCCTTTCATGATGAAAACTGTATAAGCAAGTTGGGTATAGAAGGAACATTCCTCTACAATCAAAGCAATTTATGAAAAACCCACGGCCAGCATCCTATTGAATGGAGAAAATTTGGAAGCATTTCCACTGAGATCTGGTGCTATTCAATATAGTACTGGAAGTTTTAGCCAGAGCCATTAGGCAAGAAAAAGAAATTAAAAGGATACAAATTGGGAAGGAAGAAGTCAAACTATCCCTCTTCGCAGATGATATGATCCTTTGTTTAGAGGACCCAAAGAACTCTACTAAGAGACTTTTGGAACTCATAGAAGGGTTTGGTAAAGTAGCAGGATATAAAATCAGTGCACAAAAATCAACAGCCTTTGTATACACAGACAATGGAGATCCCAGTGGAAAGAACGGGCCATCAAAGAAGCAGGTGCCTCTTTCTGGAGGGAGAACTTCCACTTTGACTATGGCCTTGTCTAAATAAGATCAGAGTTGGCGAACTCAGGAGGCTTCCATAGCCTTGGTAGCTCATGACAAGAGCCTTGGGTGATCACTGACGTCATAAATAAGAACATCAGTTGTTAAGCCAACAATGGGAGTGCTGTGCACCTGCTCCCCATGTAGGAATGTAGGACCTCTGTCCTTAATGTGTTTACTATGCGAATTAACGGTAAAACTACTACTCAAACAGTACTCTATACTTTGTGTGTCTGTGTGGGTGCAGTCTGTTGGAATCTTTACTTAGTATATACTAAGTTGATCTTCTGTATATAAAGATAATTGAAAATGAATCTTGATGAAAAATGGGATGGGAGAGGGAGAGGGAGGGGGAGAGAGATGGGATGGTTGCGGGTGGGAGGGAGGTTATGGGGGGAAGAGCTGCTATAATCCAAAAGTTGTACTTTGGAAATTCATATTTATTTTATTTATTTATTTTTTGACAGGTAGAGTTTTGATTTCTCACAAGTCTGTATGACTTTGGTTTGATTCCTTGAGGTTTTTTTTCATAAGAATTGAATGAGATAATGTGTGTGGGTGCCAGGCACAGCATGATTACATAGTAAAATAATGTTTAATACAAATAATTTTTGAACTCTGTGCTATAGGATCTTTCCCCTCTGCATGTAGGATACAGTAGAGCAGCTCTTAGTCTGTTGAGAAGGCCCTGACCGTCCTGTTAGGAAGGTAGCCCTTGAATGTTACCAAGGGCTCGACGGAACGATCTGCTGCTGTTCCAGACACTTTTGAGGTTGTGCTTGTTTTGGATATCAAAACTGCTAGATGGGATGCTCATGGATGATCATGTCTTATTCTTGGACGATGTCTGTTGTCATTCCCATGCCTTGTATTCAGTCTGATCTGCTCTCTAAATCTGGGCTCTCTTCATTCCAGTTCCTCTCCGGTGATCTGCCCAATAGGAGGCATATATTAGCTTTGTGGATAATGAATCATTGGGAAATGGAGTGCTCAGAAGCTAGCTAACAATGTTTTGAATTCTTAGTGTTTGTTATGTTTAGGGTATTCACAGTTAAGTTTTTAAAAAAATGTTACTGATTTTAGAGGAAAGGAGAGGGGAGGGGAAAGAAGGAAAAGAGTTCTCTTCCCATCCTCTGGAAATTATCCAAAGGCATGTGATGGCTAAGGCTGGGCTGGGACAAAGCTAAGACCTGGAAACTCAATCCAGGTCTCCTGAGTGGGTGGCATTGGCCCAAATACTTAGGTCATCACCTGCTGCCTCCCTAGGTTCTGCCTCTCTGGTGCATGCAGAATACTGCACCCAACAACTAAAGAATAATAATCTTTTTACGTGTACTCATAAAATTAAACTATTCTGGGCCATAAAGCCAAGTCAGCATATTTCAGAAAATGAAAATGTTACTAAACGTGCAATTAAACAGTACCAAAGCAGGTACTTTGACAAGGGAAGCAGGCGTCTTGATTGGTCTCATACAGTTAACTTATAAAAGCATTTCACTGAAGTATAACACAGAAGAATGCATGCATACATCATAAATGATCAGCTCTAGATATTAATATGTAGGTCAAAAAAGTAGACCATTATCAACTTTCAAGAAATCACCTCATAATCTCTTACAAACCACCTCCTAAAGTAACCACTGTTCTTACTTTTGGCACCTTGGATTTTACCGCTCCGGTACCCTACTCCCCTCCTCCTTTTTAAGCTTTCTGTAATGAAATTATATAGTTTATCTTCATTTGTGATTGGTGTGTTTTGCTCTGCATTGAGGTATCCATGATGTCATATGGCTGTAATGGAATTGATATGTATAATAATAATTAAATGAATACTCAGTTTATTCTATAGTTGAGGGATTTTTTTTTCAGGTTTTTTCTGATAATGAATTGTACTAGTTTGAGCTTCCTTGAATGTGGTTTTGGTGTACCTTTGGGCATGTTTTAGAAAAAAAGTGGAATTTGTTGGTCATAGGGTAAGCATAAGGTCTACTGTGAAACGCTTTTCTAAAAGGAATTAATTCGTACTGACACCCACTGCATGTGGGTTCTGTTTGCTCCAGTCCTCTGCAGCATTCTGTAAGTCTTGTGTATGTCACTGGTTTTAATTTTTGTTACCTGATTATCAATGAGGATGTGTACGTTTTCCTGTGTTTATTAACTTTTGTTAGTGAATTACCTGTTTCAGACTTTTTTTTTTAATATTTATTTATTTGAAAAGGCAGAGTGACAGAAAGAGAGATCCGCTGCTGGTTTCCTCCCCAGATGGTCATAACAGCCAAAGCTGGGTCAGTCTGTTTACCAGGGAAAAGAGCTCTGCAATCTAGTATGTTTGGTTTTACTGCACCTTGTTTTTAGCATTGTATGTCGTCTTTGAATGTTATTGCTGTCTCCTTTATCTTAGAGAGCTTCCATTCACTCTCCAAGAGGGAAACAAAATCCTCCAGGCTTTTGTTGGGTTTGAGAAGGGGCAGTTGCCTGCTAAGTGTTTAGTGAAGATAGGTCTGCCTCTGCCTCTGCCTCTGCCTCTGCCTCTGCCTCTGCCTCTGCCTCTGCCTCTGCCTCGATTTTCAAGTAATCCTCCTGTAAGCCCTTAAACAACCCTTACTCTTCCCACCCACCCTCAGCTTCAGGTAGTACCAGCTTTGAGTCTTCTGCAGAATAAATTGAATTAGCTTTAGCTTTCTGCATTACTAGCTTATAGAGAACTGAATTCCCCTGTTTAGTGGGAACATCTTACCTTCAAATCCTAAAATAAGATAAAATACCACATAATTATATGCTACAAAATTACCTAATTTATTTCAGAATAACTTGGATTCTGAAATTCTGAGAATTTCTGAGTGAGGTTAAGCACAAACCTAGAACACATTCTCATTTTATATGTGGGATAAATTGGCTTCTTATGAAGTCTGAATATATTTGTCCTTGTGGTCAGATCTCTATTTGAATCCTGAGCTAGCACTTTATTATTATATGTGTCTCCATGGGAGAAGGGACACATCTTTAACCTTTTCTTGTGTGTCTGAAGTAGGGTGAAGAATCTTCTTTCTTATGAGGTTGTTGCAGGTTTAGGAGAGCCGACAGTAGTAGCTACCATTTATTGGCAGTCATTTGTGTGTCTGATGCTAGTGTTGTGTGTGCATTCTCATTTAATCCTCACAAAAATGTGTTCCACCACTGTTCATTACATACTTTCTAATAGTTACCTGAGATGTCTAATAACAGGGGGATTAAATTACTTCTCTGTCTGTAAGGTATCATGTAAATAGTATCTCATCAAGTCCTTTTCAGTTACTTGGAAATTGCCTATCTTAGATAAAACTATTAGGTGATATATGATTTCAAATAGGGGAAAGACAACTCAAACAGACAAGCTCCAAAATGCTTACTACAGTATAATTTCATGTTATTGCTATGCTTTTTTTTTTTGCAGTTTGCAAAAATCTCAGTGGTGTGCATATAAATTGATAAAAGTAACATGGGTTTTTTAAAACCCAATTGTTTATATTGACTTATAATTTGATTATACATCATTTTATTTACATGTAGATGTGAAGAATGTTATGAACTTTTTAAAAAATTTTTAAAAAAATTTTTTTTTTGACAGGCAGAGTGGACAGTGAGAGAGACAGAGAGAAAGGTCTTCCTTTGCTGTTGGTTCACCCTCCAATGGCCGCCGTGGCCGGCGCGCTGCGGCCAGCGCACAGGGCTCATCCGATAGCAGGAGCCAGGTGACAGGTGCTTTTCCTGGTCTCCCATGGGGTGCAGGGCCCAAGCACCTGGGCCATCCTCCACTGCACTCCCGGGCCACAGCAGAGAGCTGGCCTGGAAGAGGGGCAACCAGGACAGAATCCGGCGCCCCAACCGGGACTAGAACCTGGTGTGCCGGTGCCGCAAGGTGGAGGATTAGCCTGTTGAGCCACGGCGCCGGCCTGTTATGAACTTTTTTAACACACTCATCTCTCATTTTCAGCAATGATTGATATATGGCTTGTCTAGGCCAGCATTGTGACTGCTGCCTATGATGCCAGCATCTCACATGGGCAACCAGTTGGTGTTCCATCTGCTCTGCTTCCAATCCAGCTTCCTGCTAATGGCCTGGGAAAAGCAACAGAAGATGGTCCAAGTGCTTGGGCCCCTGCCACCGCTGTGGAAGACCTGGATGATGCTTCTGGCTTTGGCCTGACTCAGCCCTGGCCATTGTGGCCCCTTGGGGAGTGAACCAATGAATAGAAGATCTCTGTCTCTGTGTCTTTCTCTCCCTCTTTCTCTCTGTAACTCTGACTCTCAAGTAGATAAATTTTTAAAAAAGATATATTGCCCGGCTCTGTTCCCATGAGAGGTTTTGTTTTTTTTTAAATTATTTATTTATTTATTTGGAAGAGTAGAGACACAGAGACAGATCTTCCATTGGTTCACTCCCCAAATGACTGCAGCAGCCAGGGCTGGGCTAGACTGAAGCCAGGAGTTTCCATCCAGCTTTTCCACAGGAGTGACAAGAGCCAAGCATTTGGGCCATCCTCTGCTGTTTTCCCAGGTTCATTAGCAAGGAGCTGGATCAGAAGTGGAGCGGCTGGGACTCAGATTGTCACGCATACAGGATGTCAGTGTCACAGGTGGTGGCTTAACCTGCAGTTCCCTGATGCTGATCCCCCCCACCCCCCCCCGGCCACAAGTTTTAAAATCTCATATATACAGTTTGAGTATCCATAATTAATATGAAAATCCAGAATGCTCTGGAATCTGGAATTTTTTGATATTGAGTAAATTTTAGATTTTGTAATTTTGGATTAGGGATGCATACCTTATCAAGTCTATGCAAATATTTCCAAATCAAAAAAACCCTAAAATCTGAAATACTTCTGATCCCAGACATTTCTGATAGGGGAACCACAACTTGTATCTTTTAATGTCTCTTTATATTTAACTGTGATAACCAAAAAATCCCTGTGTGTTCCTAGAATACTCCCTTGTAATAGTCCCATCATCTCCTGAGACCCATTGCTGTGGGGCAGTGGTGTAGAGTGGTTTCCAGAAGGTGTGGTTCTTTCCTGAATTTGCACTGGGATTCCTAAAGTAGTTTGTTAACTTAGATTCCTGTACCACTCTGAGGTTTTCTGGTCTGGACAATTGAGTAAACCTGAGCATACTGATGATTTTGGTAAAGAATTGAAAAGTGGTGATCCAACCCAAGTATAAGTATTACGTTTTCTTCTCTCATCTGATTTTGTAGGTTACTGTGGTCCCTGGAAAACCTTTACTCAAAATTTCCTATTTCCAAATCTTTCTTCGGTCTTCATTTCTGGAAAGCTGTCTGTATCTGCCTTCTGTGTGCTGCTTCCGTACTTTGTGATTTACTTGACTCACTGGATGGCTCATTCAGGGGCAGATCTTTGCTTCTCTATTGTACTGATTGTTAATAAAGGATGGGTGGAAGAGGAGGGAAGGATAGTCAAGAGAACTGGCTGAGAATGGAGGTTTGTTGTAAATACAAGTATATTCAACTATGAAGAAAATAGGTTTGAACATAGAAATACAAGGGAAAGGTTATTGTAAACTTGGTAAAGGTAATGTAGTCCCATTGACAGAGTATAAGCATATTGCAAAGCAGTGAATTGTTAGGCCTTAGGCCTTAGCAGAGACTTGAGTATAGAACTTATGTGCCTATGATAAGGCTTTTCTGTAAGCAATAAAGTGGTAATCATTTCTTTTATCAAGATATCAGCACAGAAAAAATATATATTTACTTAAATTGTTGTAATAATCTGGGATGGGGCTTCTTTGAAGTACCTGTGGAAACTGAACTGGATTGTACTGAGCAAACACCTATAATAGATACTTTTTTTTCTTATTTAGTTCAAGGAAGAAATCTCCAAACGTTTCAAATCACATACTGACCAACTTGTATTGATATTTGCTGGAAAAATTTTAAAAGATCAAGATACTTTGAGTCAACATGGAATTCATGATGGACTTACTGTTCACCTTGTCATCAAGACGCAAAACAGGTGAGGTTTTAGAAGACATTCAGCTTTAAACCATAGAGAGATGGTAGCCAGTCTTGACTGTAAATGCCTCTCCCTGCTGTGTGTGTATTTAATGTTTATATTTATAGATGTACATTTAATGATAATGTTTACATGCTTGTCAGATAACCATTTTTTAAAATATTTATTTATTTATTTGAGAGGCAGAGACAGGGGGAGAGAGAGAGAGATCGATCGATCGATCGATCGATCTTCCATCTGCTGGTTCACTTCCCAGTAGCTGCAGTGGCCAGATCTGGGCCAATCCGAAGCCAGGATCCAGGAGCTTCTTCTGGGTCTCCCATGTGGGTGCAGGGGCTGAAGCACTTGGGCCATCTTCTACTGCTTTACCAGGCCATAGCAGAGAGCTGGATCGGAAGAGGAACAGCCAGACATGAACCGGCACACCCCTATGGGTGATGCTGGTACCTTAGGCGGAGGCTTAACCTATGCCACGGCACCAGCCCCCAGATAACCATTTAACGTTTTAGAATATTCATCAATATAGTCATTATAGCTAATTATTTGACTTAGAGAATAAACAAATTCATAAATTTAGCTGGGTATGTTTTTTGCTTTATAGTGTTTCTGTTGTTTGAGTAGCAGAAGAGAAGTGTATCCAGTGTCCATTTTTTCCCATACGGTATCAAACTCTGATCTGTAAAGAGCATTGGTTGTACAGCATTTCTTAAGAGTGCTCTCTGTTTCTCTGGTTTTTTTTTTTTTTCCTTCCTAGTCATGGGCACTCATTCTGCAAGTTTTTATGCATTGATTCCCCAACAGCAAATTCTTTCTGTCCCTGATTCTGTGCTTTTTTCTATCTAAAACTTTTTTCAGTGTCGATTAATGGTGTGATTATTCTGAAGAAGCTCTATTGGAATTCAGCACAGCATGTATAGTGTAACAGTGTGGTAGTCTCTCAGTTGAAGTCCCAGAGAGCACGTGTCCTTAGGCATTGCAGTTGACGCCTGGCTGTCCACAAGACTAATGGTCTCAGAGATGTTAACATGAGAAATTGAATGCCCTAGGGACCGTGAAAGCAGCAGTGAGATTCAGAACTGGTATCACACGGAAGGGCTTTCTGCATAAAGTCTTGTTTTCTTTTATTTAAAAATATAATAAAATAATAATCACTTATTGTATTGATTTTTTTCAGACTCCTTTTCAAAAAGATTCTTTTTATTTATTTATTTTGAAAGATGTATTTATTTATTTGAAAGTCAAGAATTAGAGGGAGAGATAGACACAACGGTCAGTGCTGGGCCAGGCTGAAGCCAGGAGCCAGGACCTTTACCAAGTCTCCCAGTGGGTGGCAGGGACCCAGACACTGGGGCCATCTTCCACTGCTTTTCTAAGGCCATTAGCAGGGAGTTGGTTTGGAAGTGGAGCAACCGGGACACCAGCCTGTGCCCATATAGGATGCTGGCATCACAGACAGCGGCTGTCCTGTTATATCACAATGCAGGCCCCGATTCTTATTTTTTTTTAAAGGCTTTTTACTTATTTATTTGAAAGTCTGAGTTACACAGAGAGAAGAGAGAGAAAGAGAGAGGTCTTCCATCTGTTGGTTCACTCCCCAATTGGCCACAACAGCTAGAGCTGCACCTATCCAAAGCCAGGAGCTTCTTCCAGGTCTCCTACGTAGGATGGACTTGGGCCATTTTGTACTGCACTTCTGGGCCACAGAGAGAGCTGGACTGGAAGAGGAGCAACCGGGACTAGAACCTGGTGTGCTGGCCCCGCAGGCAGAGGATTAGCTTAATGAGCCGCGGCGCCAGCCAGTTCATTTTGTTTTTAACAATTTCAGTAAAACTTGCCCCTAACCCTTGAGAACTAGAAAGGAAATAGATTTTTTTAAAACTTTTTTTCTTTATTTAAGATTTGTAAGTGTGACTAGTCATTGATTGTCTTGTGTGTACTTGTGGGTAGTGACCTGTCTTACATAATCAGCATGACTGAAAGCAGTCAAATGTCTATACACACAATCAAAAAGGAGGGGCAGTTCTGTATTTTAGAGCTTGTTAGGTTTTACTGTATTATTATTCCTAATGCTTAATTATCATGGTTTTTATGATAATTTGAGTTGGTCTGTGAGCTTATTCTTTATATCTGGGTATTGAGATTTCAGAGGCTCTTTTAAAATAATTAGCTTCATTGTTTACACTGTGATTTGTCTATTTACCCTAGGCCTCAAGATCATTCAGCTCAGCAAACAAACACTACTGGAAGCAATGTTAGCACATCATCAGCTCCTAATACTAACTCCACCTCTGGTTCTGCTACTAGCAACCCTTTTGGTTTAGGTAAGTGTCTTTATTTCACTTCTTTAGGGATGATAAAAACATATCCCTTCCAGGGTAGTTTTAGGTAAAGTCACAGAATAAAACAATAAGCTATATTAACAATAATACATATAGGATCTTGTATACTTGACCTCTACAATTGTAGGTAGTTAGGAAGTAGTTGGGGATACCGGTGTGTTTGATTAGCTTGGGTTTCTGTTAAATAACTGGTCAATGTGTGATACAGTTCTTTAGTTCTTTTTAATAATTAGAGTCATGTGGTGTATGTATACCTGATCTGACTACCACATAATTGAATTTGAGGAAGATAAGCCAATTGTTGACCATAAGTTAGCCACTCCGCAAATAATAATTTTGTCATTTGTCAGGGTCATATTGTGTAATTTGTTTTGTTTTCTTTTTTTTTCTCCCACAGGCAGAGTTAAACAGTTAGAGGGAGAGACAGAGAGAAAGGTCTTCCTTCTGTTGGTTCACCCCTCAAATGGCTGCTACGGCCGGCGTGCAGTGCCGATCCGAAGCCAGGAGCCAGGTGCTTCCTCCTGGTCTCCCATGCGGGTGCAAGGCCCAAGCACTGCCTTCCCGGGCCACAGCAGAGAGCTGGACTGGAAGAGGAGCACCCGGGACTAGAACCCAGGGTGCCAGTGCTGCAGGCAGAGGATTAGCCTAGTGAGCCGTGGTGCCGGCTTATTTTCTAACTATCCTTAATATATGTCTGTATCTACCTATGATTAGATAATAGATACGGATGTATGTATATATGAAAGAGCTGGGATCTGAGAGCATGAGAGCATTCTTAAGGCTCACTTACATCAGCCAGCACCTCTTTTCTTGTATCCTCTGCCCCCACCCTTTTACAAAAAATTTATTTGAAAGTCAAGAGTTACAGAGAGGAAGGGAGAGAGAGAGAGCAATCTATCCATCTACTGGTTTGCTTCCCAGATGACAACAATGGCCGATGCTGGTCTTCCACATGGGTGGCAGTGACCAAGCACTTGTGCCATCTTTGGCTGCTTTTCCCAGGCATTAGCAGGGAGCTGTATTGGAAGTGAAGCAACTGGGACACAAACTGGTGCCTATATAGGATGACTGTGACTTTACTTCCTATGCCACAATGCCAGCCCCCTGTATCTTTTATAAACTGAGGTCTTGTTGATGAAAAAAGTATTAAAAGTTAAACACTTTAATTAGGTAAATGGGTTATGGCTTCTTTCAGTTCTTACTATGATACCTTGAAATGGCGTTTCTTTTTGTTTTTTTCTGTTTGTTTTTTGACAGGCAGAGTTAGACAGTGAGTGAGTGAGACAGAGAGAAAGGTCTTCCTTCCGTTGGTTCACCCCCCAATTGACTGCTACGGCCGGTGCGCTGCGTTGATCTGAAGCCAGGAGCCAGGTGCTTCTCCTGGTCTCCCATGCAGGTGCAGGGCCCAAGTACTTGTACCATCCTCCACTGCACTCCCGGGCCACAGCAGAGAGCTGGACTGGAAGAGGAACAACCGGGACAGAACCCAGTGCCCCAACTGGAACTAGAACCTGGGGTACCGGCGCCGCAGGTAGAGGATTAGCCTAGTGAGCCACGGTGCCGGCCTGAAATGGCGTTTTTATGTGTACAGTTTTCACATATCAAGGATCATATTTCTTATCCCTTGCATAAGAAATTTTTTTTAAAGATTTTATTTATTTCAGAGGCAGAGTTACAGACAGAGAGGGAGAGACAGAAAGGTCTTCCATCCGCTGGTTCTCTCTCAAATGGTGGCAATGGCCAGAGCTGGGCCAGTCTGAAGCCAGGAACTTCTTGAGGATCTCCTACGCGGGTGCAAGGGGCCCAAGGACTTGGGCCATCTTCTACTGCTTTCCCAGGCCACAGCAGAGAGCTGAATCATACAGTAAGCAGCTAGGACATGAACCCATGCTCATAATGGATGCTAGTGCCACAGGCAGAAGCTTAGCCTACTATACCACGGTGCCAGCCCACATAAGATTTTTTAAGTAATTAGTTGCAAGTTAGTGTTGGAAGCATTTAGAGCTTTGCATGGATTGGCACATTGATTGTTTGCACACTTCTACCCCTTTTTAAAATATGTGTTGCTCTTAATTTTTCTGTAAGGGTCTTATGTTAAATGTCTCTTTTACTTGAGGTAGGTAGGTTTTCGAGGTCAAAATTATTAACATGTGAAGCCTACAGAGATCAGGATGAAATTATCTAGTGTTCCGATCTATGAAAAATATTATTGAGGTTTATCTCTTCCCTGCTGTCATTTCATAGTCAAAGATATTGAAGCCTAAAGAGGCTTTTAATTTGAGGCCATATAGCTCCCTCTAGTCTCAATGTCATACCTATTTTCTGTCTTGGTGATTCTTTTCCATCAACTGGGCCATTTATCCTTTATATTGAGCTTTCCTTTTTGCTAAGTGTTTTCACTAAGGGCTGTCCCATGTGTAAAAGCCACAGACTCTCCTTACCATCTGTTCTTTTTCTTTCCTTCTCAGGTATCTTCTGAAAAGGCATTTTCTGTTTTCTGAGTGTTATCTCCCTTTCATTAAGTTCACTACATTCTATTGTTTGTCCTCATTTCACTGAAAATTTCCTTGATAAGGTTACCGTTGACCTCTTAGCTTACAGGATTTAATGGATTTTTTTTTTAAAACGACTTACTTATTTGAAACAGACTAAGAGAGGAATGAAGAGATAAGAGAGAGCTTCCATCCACTGGTATACGATGCCCACAACAGTCGGGAGCTAGGTCAGACCCAAGCCAAGAGTCAGGAGCTTCTTCCAGGTCTCCATAAGGGTATCTGGGGCCCAAGCACTTGGGCTGTCTTTCACTGCTTTTCCCAGACCATTAAGCAGGGAGCTGGATTGGAGTGGAGCAGTTGGGACATGAACCTGTGGCCATGTGGTATGCTGGCTTTGCAGTCCAGAACTTTACCAGCTATGCCACGACACCAGTTCCCAATTAGTTTTTTAAACATTTGATTTACTAGCAGTTTTCTTATTCCCTACCCAGCCTTAGGGAACCACTAGTTCTCTTTGTGTCTGTATGGATTTGCCTATCTGGGCATTTCATACGAATTTTCTTTTGTGACTAGCTTCTTTCACTTAGCATAATACTTTGAAAACTTGTCCATGTTGTAGTATGAATCGATACTTCGTTTTGTTGTCAAATATTAAAACATTTTATGAATATTCATTAGTTGATAGACATTTGGGTTTCCACTTTTGGCTACTGTGAATAATGTTGCTCTGAACATTTGTGGACAAGATTTTGGAGGGATTTGTTTTTAGTTCCTTTGGCTCTATGCCTAAGAGTAGAATTGCTGAGTCATGTGTGAACTCTGTGTAACATTCGGTTTTATTGTTTACTGTTTATTCACTACTTAAAAATTTTAAATATTTTGACACATAAGAATTGCTCATATTTATGGGGTATTATGTGATATTTCATTGCATGCATACATTGTGCAGTGTTCAATCAGGTAAACATTTATCCTTTCAAGCATCCAAAATTTCATTTTAGTGAAAACATCCCAAATCCTGTCTTGTAGTTTTACTTGATATTGAAATATGCAGCACGTTAAGATTATCTATAGTGACTTTGCCGTGCACTCTTGAAATTTTTTTTTAAGATTTTATTTGTTTACTTGAAAGTCAGAGTTGTGCAGAGAGAGAGAGAGAGAGAGAGAGAGAGAGAATCTACCATCCGCTGGTTCATTGCCCAGATGGCCGCAATGGCCGGAGTTATGCTGATATGAAGCCAGGAGCCAGGAGCTTCTTCCAGGTCTCCCATACAGGTACAGGGGCCCAAAGACTTGGGCCATCTTCTACTGCTTTCCCAGGCCATAGCAGAAAGCTGGATCGGAAGTGGAGCAGCCGGGACTCAAACCAGCGCCCATAAGGGATGCCAGCACCGCAGGCGGCAGCTTTACCCGCTACGCCACAGCCCCGGCCCCACTCTTGAAATTTTAAATCAGTTTATCTTAATGCTTACAAACTTCTCCTTGAAGTTCTCTTCCTTCCCTGGTTAATTTTCTGACTAGTTTTCCTATCTCATTTGTGGGTTTCCTTTTTTCTGTTCCTTATGTTGCTGTTGTTCCTGAGTTCTGCCTTGACTTTCTTCTTTTGTTTATTCTCCCTGAATGATATTATCCTATTATTATATCCTGGTGACTTAAATCTGTGCCTCGACCCATACTGCTTGTGAACACCATGCCAAGTATTTAACTCCCTTTGATATTATCTCATGTCCTCTAATTTAGCCTCTGATTCCTCAGAAAACAAAGGAAAACAGAAAATTAATATGAAAACTTATCTCATCACTTCCAGATCGCTATCTCCCCTGCCATCAAAGGCTCTTGGTCTGTACTACCCCACTCCATCCCCTGTTGTTATTCTCCATCAACACTCCTTGGATGCAAGCCCTCAACATTTTTCATCTGTAATATTTGCTCTGGTTGATTTCCATAATGCTGTTGTTAAGATGAAAACATCTTAGGTGAATATTTTATGATTTAGTCCTTGTCTGCTTCTCCACTTTCTTTCTTTATTTTTTCAAAAGACAAAAATACAGACATATCTCTCCTACTGGTTTACTCCCCAAATGCCTGGAATAGCCAGTCCTGGGTCAGACTGAAGTCAGGAGTTTGGAACTCAATCTGTTTTCTGTGTGGGCTAGAACCCAATGGGTGTGCATTCAAAGGAAACTGGAATGGGAGGTGAAGCTAGAACTCAAACCTAGACACTCCAGTAAGAGATGTGAGCATGTCCCAAGTAGCATCTTTTTTTTTTTTTTTTTAAGATTTATTTATTTTATTTGAAAGTCAGAGATACAGAGAGAAGAGAGACATTTTGTAGTTGTACTTCTTGTAGCATAGTAGATCTGAGATGCTTTGGCGAGAAGTAACATACATCATCCATCCATCCATCCATCCATCCATCCATGCATTAGGTGGAGAGAGAGAACACCCCATTCCCTAGATGTCCACAGTGACCAGGGCTGGGGTCAAAGCTGGGAGCTGGGACATAATCTCCCAGGTTGAGAGGAAGTCCGTTCTTGAGTCATCACCACTGCCTCCCTGGATCTGCATTGACAGGAAGCTGGAGTCAAGAACTGAAGCTGGGAATTTGATATAGGATGTGTGCATATTAACCACTAGCCTAAATGTCTGCTCCCTACACTTCCTTTCTCTCCTGTTTGAGAGGCAGAGCAACAGAGATACAGATAGAGAGTTCCGATTTGTTCATTGTTCCCCAGATACGACAGCTGGGACTGGGTTAGGCTGAAGCTGGGAGCCAGGCTTCCCATGTGAGTGGCAGGAACCCAACTATCAGAGTCACCCCCACTGCCTCCCAGGGTCTGCATTAGCAAGAGCTCTTGCCTAGTATTGAACCCAGGTATCCTAGTATGCACCATGGGGCCTTTTAACTGGCACCTTAACCACTAGGCCAAATGTCTGCCTGTGCACATCATTGCCTGCAGTCTTTTGGCCATAACTGGTCATGTGGACCCATCTGTGTTCAAAAGAACTCTTAGGCTGCACTTTAAATGTTTTAGGAGCACTGCTGTCTGCTAATCATGCTGAATTTTTGTGATTTCCCAAATGCATCAATATGTTTATTTCTATGCTTTTTCATATGGTGTTCATCATGCCTACTGTTAAGCCCCCTCCAGCTTCCCCTACTCTTTGTCAACTTACTGATTTTCCAAATTCATTAAGTATCATAACTTCTGAGAGCAGCCATTCCACCCAGGTACTGTATTACCATGATGTCCTGTGAATGTCTGTTGAAGTTCTCACATCCTTGTCTTTCCTCACTAGGTTGAATATTTAAGTGTGCCTGTCACCATATTCCTAACCTGTTGCACAGCTTCTAGGTATAAATAGAATAGAAAAGTGCCCCGTAAGAAAGAAGTGAATGTTCTTTGCTGGCTATGTAACTTTTTTTCTCCTTTAACTTTGTTTTAATGGGTCTTAAAATTCTGTGACAGATTTTTGGTCAAGTTGTTTCCATTATACACCAATTTTTAAAACCTAAAACTGCCTCCCCTTTCACAAAATATTCTCCTTTCTCCTACTGCAGGTTTTACGATGCATTGTTCTCATTCAGCAGTCTTTTAAACTTAAATGAACAATTGAGACTGTTCTTCCACCACTGATTAAGACTGGGGTAGCAGGTTTTAAGGGATTACATTCATTTAGCCTTCTGAGCTGTCCGGGCAGACTTGGTGACCCTGCCAGCTCCAGCAGCCTTCTTGTCCACTGCTTGGATCACACCCACACCCACACCCACTGTTCTGTATCACAGACAGCACAATCACCCAGAGAAGGAGAGTCAGCAGAAGCTCTCACACACTGGGATTGGCCAAGAACCATATCATCAAGGACAATATCACCAGTTTTTAAGAAATTAGGGCCATATTCCAGCATCTTAACAGAATGACTCTCAGTCTTTTCCTTCAACTCAGCAAACTTGTAAGCTTGTGTGAGCTGTGTGACAATCCAGAACAGGGGCGTATCCAGCAGTGATTTGACCTGGATGGTTCAGGATGATCACCTGGGCAGTAAAGCCAGTTGCTTCCATTGGTGGGTTATTTTTGCTGTCACCAGCAGTGTTGCCACAATGAACATCATTGACAGACGCTTGACATTGAAGCCCACACTGTCCCCAGGGAGAGCTTCACTCAAAGCTTCATGGCACATTTCAACAGACTTTGACTTCAGCTGTGATGTTGACTGGAGAAAGGGTAACCACCATGCCAGGTGTGAGACCACCATTGTCCATTCAACCCACAGGAACAGTACCAGTCCCACCAGTTTGGTACACATTTGTAGAGGCGGTCACAAGGGCTTGTCAGTTGGACAAGTCGAGGGTAGGCTTGCAATCCAGGGCTTCCAGGAATGTGGCTCTGCTGGCACTGCCTTCTGTGCCATTGGTGACTTTCCATCCTGTGAGCCATGGCTTGTTAGTTAGCACTTGGCTCTGACAGGTTGTCACCACCATTCCAACCACAGGTTTGTCCATTGGTGAAAAAGTTGTAGTCAATTTTCTTTCTTTTTTTAAAAAGATTTATTTATTAGAGCTGGTGCTGTGGTGTAGAAGGTTAATAAGCCTCCCCCTGCAGTGTCAGCATCCCACATGAGCACCAGTTTGAGTCCCAGCTACTCCACTTCCAACCCAGCTCCTTGCTAATGTGCCTGGGAAAGCAGCAGAAGACGACCCAGGTGCTTGGGCCCCTGCACCGACGTGGGAGACTTGGAGGAAGCTCCTCGCATTGGCCTAGCTCAGCCCTGGCCATTGTGGCTATTTGGGGAGTGAACCAGTGTATGAAAGATTGCTGTCACTCTCTTGCTCTTGTGCTTTCTTCTCTCTGTCCCTTCACTCTCCTTCCCTCTGTAATTCTGCCTCTCAAATAAGTTTTTGTTTTTTTAAAAAAGATTTATTTGAAAGGCAGAGTTACAAAAAAAAAAAAAGGTGAGAAATCTTTCACCTGCTGATTCACTCCCTAAATGACAGTAGTGGCCAGGGCTATGCCATGCTGAAGCCTGGAACTTTGTCGGGGTCTCCCACAGGGGTGCAGAGGCCCAAGCACATGGGCCATCCTCTGCTGCTTTCCCAGGCTATAGCAGGGAGCTGGATCAGAAGTAGAGCAGCTGGGACTTGAACCTGCGCCTATATGGGATGCCAGGGTGCCATCCTCCTGCCAGTTTTTTAAAGTAGATGCTGGTTTCCTCACTTCTGTTCTGGCTGTTGGGTGGCACAGTGGAATCCATTTTATTTATTTGAAAGAGTAACAGAGAGAGAGAGAGAGAGAGAGCGAGAGCGAGCGAGCGAGCGAGGGGTGTCTTACATTCATCGGTTCAGTCCCCAAATGGCCGCAGTGCCTGGAGCTGCATCGATCCGAAGCCAGAAGCTTCTTCCATGTCTCCCATGTGGGTGCAGGGGCCCAAGGACTTGGGCCATCTTCTACTGCTTTCCCAGGCCATAGCAGAGATCTGGATCAGAAGTGGAACAGCCGGGTCTTGAACTGGCACCCACATCGGATGCTTACTACTACGCCACAGTGGCAGCCCTGGCATCCATTTTGTTAACACTGACAATTAGTTGCTTCAGATCCAGTGTATAAGCCAGAAGGACATGCTCAGAGGTCTCCACGTTCTTGTGGATGTCCTCTTCAAATTCAGCAACGCCAGCAGCAGCCATTAAGACAGCATAGTCAGCCTCAGATGTGCCTGGACTCATGCGTTTGATGAAGGCTCTGTGTCCTGGGGCATGAGTGATTTGTAATGCTTGCAGGTTTCAGACTTCCACAGGGAGATGCTGATGCTGATACCACACTCACATTCCGCTCTCCATTCATCCAGGATCCAGGCATTCTTGAAGGGGCCCTATCCCAGCTCAGTAGCCGCCTCAAATTTCTCAGTGACTCTTTCGATGTTGCCACACACCACACTGCCTGATCCACATGTCCAGTGACAACGGTGTTGATATGAATCTTCTCCTTTGCTTGGCAGTGGTTTTCACAACATTTGTCCTGGTGGAAAGCCTGGTGGTGAAAAAGCTGGTTATGTAATTTTATGAACTAAATACTTAGTCATCCTCTTAGATCCATTCACTTTCTCTTTTATTTCTTTCTTTCAAAGAAATAACTATCTCCAGAGTATTTCCTGGCTTTTTCTTTCCTTGATTGGCAACAGTACTTTTAAATTAGTGTTGTAGAAAGACATTAGAAGCATTGTCTGGTGTATTTTTAATTTTTTCCTTTAACTGACATATTGTAAGGTGTTTTGTCTGACACCAACTATTTCTCCAACATCAATGCTTGGTATCCATCATTGAGTTCAGCTCTGATACTGTCTACCTTGAGTTAGTGTCAGATACAGACACCAGAGTTAAAGGACTCGGGTTCCCAAGCCTGTTGTACCTGAGCTACCAGGTAGAAGTTGTTGGCCACCTGTACTTCTGACTAGCCAGTTATGATTGCAGGTTCTCATGGAATCCTCTCCCCTTACTTTAAAATTTTTATCAGAGGTGGGCATTTAGCCTACTGGTTGTTTCCCTTGTCGCACAGCAGTGCACCTGGGTTCAAGTCCTGGCTCTGGCTATAGCTTTCTGCTAATGCAGACCCTGGGAAGGAGCTCTGATGGCTCAAGGAATTGGGTTCCTGCTGCCCACATGGGGGATCTGGACTGAGTGCCTGCTCCAGGCCTTACCCTAGGGCATTTGAGGAATGAACCAGCAGGTGAGAAATTTCTCTCTCTCTCAACTGTAATAAAAAGTTTTCTTTCTAGAATACTTACAGAACTCAAAACACATTTTTCGAGTTTACCTGTTTATTACAAAGGGTACAATTCAGAGGCAGACAAAGGCTGTGAAGAATTTAACAGAACAAAATATGTGGAGGCTAGTGGGTGGATGCAAAACTTCCAAGCCCTCCAGCCTACCCTCCTCTTGACCCCTCGACGTGTTCTTGTCCTAGAAACTCTCTGAATGGCATTGTTCATGAGTTTGAATAGAACTCAATCTCTAGCTTTTTCCCTTTTCTGTTCCTGGAGTTCCATGTGTAGAGCTGAAAATTCCAACTTTGCAGAACGTGGTCTTTCTGATGACCAGTGCTATCCCGAGGCTCTCCAGGGGCTCAACTTTAAGTCACTTCAAAAGGGACCTGTAACAAAAGATGCTTTATCATTCAGGAAATTCCAAGGGATTTAGGAACTCTGTCAGGAACCCAGAGGAAAGACCACTTATTCTTGTGTTCTATACATACAAACATCTATTTAGTTGGTTTTATTGCTTAAAATATTAAAGTATAAATTTTTGCTAATTTCAATTATAGAAATTTATGTATTCATAAGAAATTGTTTTTGATTTAAAATGGTTTCTTGTAATGTGCTGTTAACTCACAATAGTTTTGCATCTCCATACTTTTGCAGTTATTAAAAATTTCTGACTTTGATTTATGTCCCCTCCCCCCGTTTTCTTAGGTGGCCTCGGAGGACTTGCAGGTCTGAGTAGCTTAGGTTTGAATACCACCAACTTCTCTGAGCTGCAGAGCCAGATGCAGCGCCAGCTTCTGTCCAACCCAGAGATGATGGTCCAGATCATGGAGAATCCCTTCGTCCAGAGCATGCTTTCAAACCCTGACCTGATGAGGCAGCTAATCATGGCCAACCCACAGATGCAGCAGTTGATACAGAGAAACCCGGAGATTAGCCATATGCTGAATAATCCAGACATAATGAGACAAGTATGTGGGAACTTACTATTGCTGATGTGTTTCTTAATGCTCTCTAGTTAAAAGAGATTGCCTTGTATTGCTGTTAGGCTAAATCCTGGTCTGTGTTTAGGAAAATTTCACAAAGCAGTAATGTGGGCTATATGAACTCTGAATTTTCTGCTACATTTGACAGATTTTAGTGAACAGTTCATTGTGATTGTTCACTTACAACAAGGCGCTTTTGTTACTGGTTGCTTGCTGCTGATGGCATACCAGAGGTAAGGGCTAGTGGAAGGAAACATTTATTTCCGGAAGCTGACGTTCTTGGGGCAGGTGGCCTTCTTCAGTCCCAGGTGTGCTCTGGCCAAGTTGTAGGGCACATCGAAGGCTGAAGGATAATTCGGAGGCTAGGAAGGATAAGGAAAGATCATGGTGGGTGCAAAGGCAGGTTTCTAGGCTAGTTTCTGACCCCAGCCAGGTGGTGGTTTCTTTGACACAAACCTTGGCTGTCTGGGTGGTGGTTATGCATTCCTTCCTTATCTGCGCTCTGCCGTTCTGGCCACTTTCCCGCAGTTGACTCCTGAAGTTCTTAGGTAGGCGTTATTCATCTGTTGGCCGACTATTCTCTTTACAAGATCAGCAGCTTTTACTGGTTAAAATGTGAAAAGGGAAGGGAAGATGTATTCATTATGGTTTTACCTCCTTTTTAAAAGTATTAAAGATTTGTTTGTTTATTTGAAAGGCAGAATGAGAGAGAGGAAGAGATCTTCCATCTGGTGGTTCACTCTAAATGGCCACAGTAGCCAGGGTTGGGCCAGGGTGGAGTCAGGAGCCAGAATCTCCATGCCAGTTTCCCACCTGGGTGTCAGGGACCCAAGTTCTTAGACAGTTATGCTCTTCCAGAAGCGTTAGCAGGAGGCTAGAGTTGGAATCACAAAAGCTAGGCCTCTAACCAGCTCTCTGAAATAGAAAGCTGGCATTGCAGATGGCAGATCAATACACGGTGCCACAGTGCCAGCCCTCCCCCTTTGTTTTTCTTTTGTATTATATTTGTTTCCATCTACTTCAAAGGCAGAGTGACAGAACGAGAGAGAAATCTTCCATGCTGTGCTTCACTTCGCAAATGTCTACAATAACCGGGACTGGGCCAGCTGAAACCAGGAGCCTGGAACTCTGTCCAGATATCCCATCCAGCTGGCAAGGGCCCAAGCCCTTGAACCAGCATCTGCTACTTGCCGGGATAGATGGGAAATGGAGAAGCTGGGCCTGGAACCGCCACTCTAATAAGGGGTGTGCACATCCCAAGTGGTGGCTTAACTCACTGTGCCACATGTTGCTTCATTTCTTTTTAAATTTTTGCATTTTTAAAAGATACATCTATTTGAAACACAGGGAAGAGAGAGAGAGAAAGAGAGATATCTTCCATCTGCTGGTTCACTTCCCAAATGCCTACAGCAGGTGGCTGGTGCCAGGCCAAAGCCAGGATCCTTGAACTCTGGGTGTCCCACATGGATGGCAGGGACCCATGTACTTAGTCTGTCATCTCTTGCCTTCCAGAGTGAATTAGGAGGAAGCTGGATCAGAAGTCTTGTTGCCTGGACTCAGACCATTGCTCTGATACAGGATATGTGTCCCTGCTGTGCTACAAGGCTCATGGAATGTTAACTTTCTCTTTTTTAAAGATTTTTTTTTTTTTAATTCGAAAGGAAGAGTTAGAGCTTTCATCCACTAGTTCACTCCCCAGATGGCTGCAATGGGCCTGAGCTGGGCCATTCTGAGGCCAGGAGCCAGTAGGTCCATCCAGGTCTCCCATATGGGTGGCAGAGGCCCAAGCACTTGGGACTGTTTTCTGCTATTTTCTCAGGTGTATTAGCAAGGAGCTGGATCAGAA
Organism: Sylvilagus bachmani; assembly: GCA_015711505.1. NCBI lineage: Eukaryota > Metazoa > Chordata > Mammalia > Lagomorpha > Leporidae > Sylvilagus > Sylvilagus bachmani. Next base: position 1,337,553 of record CM027406.1, on the reverse strand, counting down.
GTGGAGCAGCAGAAAATTGAACTGGCACCCATATGGGATGCTGGTGTCTCAAATGGCAGCTTAACCCAGTATATCACAGTGTTAGCCTCTTAACTTGCTATTTGAGGTGAAATCCACCAGGAATTATATTAGATAATTTTCTGGTTTAAATTTTTTAATGATTTTTAAAATTTATTTAGAGTTACAGAGAGAGAGAGAGATCTTCCATCTATTGGTTCACTCCCCACATGGCTGTAACAGCAAGGACTGAGCAAGGCCAAAGCCAGGAGCCAGGAGCTTCCTCTGGCTCTCCCACATGGGTGCAGGGGCCCAAGCACGTGGGCCCTCCTCCACTGCATTCCCAGACACATTAGTAAGGAACTGGATCAGAAGACAAGCAGCCAGGACTCAAATGGGGCGCCCATATGCTGGCACTGCAGGCTAGGGTTCTACCTGCTATGCCAGTCTCATTCCCTTTCTGATTTTACAGACAAGATTATAAGAAATTTGGTTTAAAACTCTTAATTAGCTTTTATTTGTGATTCTAGAATCAGATGACATCTGTTCTTATAAGCTGAACAAAGATAGTTAGCCTCATAGGTAGCAAATGCTGAAGAAGCAGAAACTGTTTTGTTGTTAGAGAAAATAGAAGGATTGTTCCAAAGTTACTTTCTTTTTTTTTTTTTTTTTTTGAGAGGCAGAGTGGACAGTGAGAGAGAGACAGAAAGATCTTCCTTTGCCGTTGGTTCACCCCCAAAATGGCCGCCACGGCCGGCGCACCGCGTTGATCCGATGGCAAGAGCCAGGTGCTTCTCCTGGTCTCCCATGGGGTGCAGGGCCCAAGCACTTGGGCCATCCTCCACTGCACTCCCGGGCCACAGCAGAGAGCTGGCCTGGAAGAGGGGCAACCGGGACAGAATCCGGCGCCCCGACTGGGACTAGAACCCGGTGTACCGGCGCCGCAAGGCGGAGGATTAGCCTGTTGAGCCGTGGCACCGGCCCAAAGTTACTTTCTTGCAGGGTTTTTACTATATATTAGTTTTTCCTACTCTAGAAATTCACATAAATTACACAGTCTGTGCTGTCTTTTTTTTTTTTGACAGGCAGAGTGGATAGAGAGACAGACAGAAAGGTCTTCCTTTTTGCCGTTGGTTCACCCTCCGATGGCAGCCGCGGCTGGCGCGCTGCAGCCGGCGCATCGTGCTGATCCAAAGGCAGGAGCCAGGTGCTTCTGGTCTCCCATGGGGTGCAGGGCCCAAGCACTTGGGCCATCCTCCACTGCACTCCCTGGCCATAGCAGAGGGCTGGCCTGGAAGAGGGGCAACCGGGACAGAATCCAGTGCCCCGACCGGGACTAGAACCTGTTGTGCCGGTGCTGCAAGGCGGAGGATTAGCCTAGTGAGCCACAACGCCGGCCCTCACTCTGTGTTTTTTAAATTAATCTGTGTTGTTGTGTATGTCTCTAGTTTGTTTCTTACTGTGCTGGCTCAGGTTGATTAGAATCTCGTGTTTCTTGTTTGTCTTTAAAGTAACACTTTTCATAAACCAGGTGGTTTATCTGGTGTTAAGCACAGTGACCCCATCCTGCTGTGGTCAGAGTTGGGACCTAGTGCAAATAACGGCCTCCCCTAAACTTCATTTAACGTTAGTTAATAGCTGAAGTAACTTACATGTATTTCAATGCCTTTTTTTTTCTTTTTCTATGCTTGTTTTTATGGAAATCTTTTTTTAGACACTGGAACTTGCCAGGAATCCAGCAATGATGCAGGAGATGATGAGAAACCAGGATCGAGCCTTGAGCAACTTAGAAAGTATTCCGGGGGGTTACAATGCTCTACGTCGCATGTACACGGATATTCAGGAGCCGATGCTGAGCGCTGCACAAGAGCAGGTGATCACTGACTCCAGGACTCAGGGGTCACTTCTGTTGTAACAGATACGTGTGTGACTGAGGGCTGTGATCATGGAGGGAATGTGGTTTTCATTCAGCAGAAAGGAGTTGTGCAACAAAACCTTACTCTTTATTACTTTTGTGTCTTTTTCTTTTCAGTTTGGTGGTAACCCATTTGCTTCTTTGGTGAGCAATACATCCTCAGGTGAAGGTAGTCAGCCTTCTCGTACAGAAAATAGAGATCCATTACCCAATCCGTGGGCTCCGCAGGCTTCCCAGAATTCATCAGCTTCAAGCGGCACCACCAGTGCTGTGGGCGGCACTGCTAGTAATGCCGCCAGTGGCACTGCTGGGCAGAGTACTACTGCGCCAAATTTGGTACCAGGAGTAGGAGGTAGGCTTCTAATAACTCACTGTTTTATTTGTTGTAGGAATGCTTTTTATATGAATACAGAAAACATTGCTGATACTGTTTTTCTCTGTGTATGGTGACTACTTTTTATGTTACCAGTTAGTTTTGCTTTTCATTTTTGATGGTTTTATTTACCTCTGTGAAAGGAGTTTTCAAAATTGTATATACATATCAGGTACAACATTATGCTTGGATACATGTGCACATCATGGAATGATTAGATCACTCCATTAGCATATCCATCATTTCACATGCTTTAACCATTTTTGTGTGTGTGATGAGAAAATTAAAATCTACTGTTTTAACAGTTTTCAATTATATAGCATATACTTCTCCAGAACTTATTCATGGAAGGTTTTCTTTTGTTAAATTTGAGGGGCAGTGGGACAGAGAACTGTCATCTGATGGGATGGTTCACTCCCCAGATGCCTTCAGTGGCTGGAGCTGGACCAGACTGAAGCCAGGAGCTGGCCACTAAATCTAGGTCTCCCATGTGGGTGTCAGGGACACAACTACTTGTGCAGGCCCTCCAGTGTGGCATGTGGACATTTAACTGACATCTTCATAGTTGGGCCAAATGCCCGCACCTGTAGGAGGATTTTAAGTGAGGAATAATGAAAAATTTTAAAGCAATAATGGGATTATCCTGGTTACCATTTGCAGAACATATTGGGGAAAGCCAAAATGATTAAATGGAACTTGATTATGAGGTTATTCAAGTAACCTAGGGCATATAAAATGATAGCTGAGGATGTGACCAAAAAATAGGAAGCAGAAAGACAAGCCAATCATTCACTTATTGACAAAGAACTAGAGAAAGAAGGATAATTGTCCTTATTAGACTATTATATATTTATTTTATATTAAGGTATAGTTTTTGTAAAGTACAGATTTTACATGTACATTGTTACATATTTTGGTGAATTTATACACCTCGCATACTGCCACCCTAATTGAGACATGAAACATTTCCATCATTCCAGTAAATTGTTTTGTGCTTCTTTCCAGCTGATTCTTTCTGCCAGGAAAACTGCTTCACTCTGTTAGCTTTTCCTAGTCTAGAAATTCACATAAATGGATTATACAGTCTGTGTTCTGTGTCTTTTTGTTTCACTCAGCGTTTTTGAAATTCATCTGTGGTGTTGTGTATGTCTCTAGACTGTTTCTTACTGCTGAAAAGTAGTCCCTTGTATGGGAATCATTACAAATCATTACACTACGTACAGCCTCTTATGTCTAGCATTTCATTACTTTGTAAAGATAAAAAACCAAAAGAATTAGAACTGAAGCCTGGAGAAAAAACTTGAGATTCCAAAGTGGGATAGAAATAGCATAAGGTAGAAATTTTGCAGTCATCAAAGTAAATTATTTTGTGGCTTACACAATTGTCTTTGGGGACCTAACTGTACTGGGTCATACAGTGAGTAGGAATGAAGGTGCCATGTACTGAATGGTTACCATTAAGGGTCTAGGTGGTATGTCCATATTGGTCTGGGAAGGACTGGTTTTCTCGAGCCACCTCAGGTAATTGCTGTTGTTGGGCTTCTTGTTTTTACTGAATATTCTTGTATTGTACTTCCTGAGTTTCACTCTGATTCCTGAACCAAACCTGCAGCATTGTTCAGTTGTGTCTGTTTTTTGAAAAAAAGTCAGAGTTACATACAGAGAGGGAGAGACAGATCTTCTATCCACTGGTTAATTCCCCAGATGGCCACAGTGGCCAGGGTTGCCCCAGGCCAAAGCCGTGAGCCAGGAGTCTGGGTCTCCCACACAGGTCCTTGGTCATTTTTTGCTGCTTTCCCCAGGCTGTTAGCAAGGAGCTGGATGGGAAGTGAAGCAGCCGGGACACAATCTGGTGCCCATATGGGATGCTGGCAGCACAAGTGGCAGCTTTACCTGCTGTGCCACAACACTGGACCTGATTATGTCCATTTTTGAGGCCATTAGTTTCTGATTTATTTATAGGGATTCCATCTACTAGTTCACTCTCCAAATACCTACAGTGGACCGGGTCCAGGCTAAGGGCCAAAGACCAGAGCCAGGAACTCAATCCAGGTCTTCTGTGTAAGCAACAGGAACCCAACCACTTGAGCCGCTACTCTTGCCTCCCAGGGTTCATATCAGCAGGAACCTGGAGCCAGGAACCAGAGCTAGTCACTGAACTCAGGCCCCTCAGTGTGGGATGTAGGCATCTTGAGTGCAACACTTGTACCTGCATTTCTTAAAAGTTTATTTTTAAAAAATGGATTCTCAAACCTTTATTATTAATTAATTAATTTTTATTTGAAAACCAGGGTTAGAGATCCTGTATCCACTGGTTTACTCACGACTGGACCAGGCCAAAGCCATGAGCCTAGAACTCAGTCTGGGTCTCCTGTGTGGGTGGCAGGAACTCAAGTATTTGAGTTGTCATCTGTTACCTCTCAGGGTGCCGTTAGCAGGAAGCTGAATTGCAAGTGAAACTATGACTTGAATTCTGACATGGACATGGGCATCTTAACTACTGCAGCAAACGCCAGACCACCTACCTGCCCCTGTTACGGAACTTTAAATAGGATGATTATGTTTGTATGTATGGCTGAAGCTTTCCAAAGTCAAGTTTGTCTTGAAATGGCTTGGTAGTCTCATTTAACAGTAGGGGAACACGGTCTCCTGAGGAACTAGGTTACATGTTTCTTGGAATTAGTCTGGTTTTAAATTCTGTGTCAGTGGACTCTCAACACCAGTCCTGAGGCCAGGGTAAACCAGCTGCAGCACGGTACTTGCCAGGATTGTTAAAAATTGGGTTTCCAGGTCTTAACCTTATGGGGCAGACTTTTCACAGTGTTCTTTAAGGTCTATCTTTATCTAAAGCTCCTGGAGATTGTGATAGGTGAAGGGGTTAAGATTTTACTTTTGTCCACTTTTCTGCAGATGAGGCTAAAAGAATGGATGCCCTTTGGTCAACTATTCAGATACTGTTTACTGATGTTTTTTCAGTGAATCATATCCAGGATCATTGGCCAGAGTGACAATTGAGTCCTAATATTTGGCATGTAATTAGGAAGAAATGGAGGCATGTCAGCACTTCCCAGGCATGAGAAAGCCTAGGTAGATTTTAAAAGATCCTTTTGTCTGGGCAGAAAAAGTGAAAGATAAGATTCTGAATGAGGAGTTTTGAAAAATTCATTGCTGAGAGAAGACAGTGTATGCAGAATAAATCACAGGTCCCAATGAGACACTTTCTTTTGTAAAACAGTAGATATGTGGGTTCTGGATATATATAATACAGGTTTTATAAAATTTGCAGTAGGAGCTGGTGCGTGGTACAGTGGTTTGATCCTCCGCCTATGGCACCGGCATCCCATATGGGCACTGATTCTGGTCCTGGCTGCTACTCTTCCAGTCTAGCTCTCTGCCTTGGCCTGGGAAGGCAGTGGAGGATGGCCCAAGTACTTGGGCCCCTGTGCCCACATGGGAAACCTAGAGGAAGCACCTGGCTCCTGGCTTCGGATCAGTGTGGCTCAAGCCGATGCAGCCATTTGGGGAGTGAACCAATGGACAGAGGACCTTTGTCTCTGTCTCTCCCTCTCACTGTCTGTAGCTCTACCTCTCAAATGAATAAATAGAATATTTTTTAAAAAAATTTGAAGTAATATTTTTAATCAAGAAACAAATCCTATTTTTATTTTATTTATTTATTTATTTTTTACAGGCAGAGTGGACAGTGAGAGAGAGAGAGAAAGACAGAGAAAGGTCTTCCTTTACCGTTGGTTAACCCTCCAATGGCGGCCGCAGCTGGCCCCCTGCGGCTGGCATGCTGCGGCTGGCATGCTGCGGCCGGTGCACTGCACTGATTCGAAGCCAGGAGCCAGGTGCTTCTCCTGGTCTCCCATGCAAGTGCAGGGCCCAAGCACTTGGGCCATCCTCCACTGCACTCCCGGGCCACAGCAGAGAGCTGGCCTGGAAGAGGAGCAACCGGGACAGAATCCAGTGCCCCATCCAGGACTAGAACCTGGGGTGCCGGCACCACAGGCAGAGGATTAGCCTATTGAGCCGCGGCGCTGGCCTCAGATAAATAAATCTTAAAAAAAATAAAAAGAATAGGCCAGTGCCACGGCTCAATAGGCTAATCCTCTGCCTGTGGTGCCGGCACCCCAGGTTCTAGTCCTGGAT
>CM027406.1:1281450-1330616 GCA_015711505.1 Sylvilagus bachmani | reverse complement strand
GAAGGAAGGAAGGAAGGAAGGGAGGAAGGGAGGGAGGGAGGGAGGGAGGGAGGAAGGAAGGAAGGAAGGAAGGAAGGAAGGAAGGAAGGAAGGAAGGAAGGAAGGAAGGAAGGAAAGATCTTCCTTCTGTTGGTTTACTCTCTCAATGGCCGCTACGGCTGGCGCCAGGAGCCGGGTGCTTCTTCTTGGTCTCCCATGGGGTGCAGGGACCCAAGCACTTAGGCCATCCTCCTGTGCCCTCCCAGGCCACAGCAGAGAGCTGGACTGGAAGAGGAGCAACCCGGAGTAGCACCCGGCGCTCCAACCGGGACTAGAACCTGGGGTGCTGGTGCCGCAGGCAGAGGACTAGCCAAGTGAGCCACTGTGTCAGCTTTGTTTTTTCTTAATATTTGGCAGCATAAGAAGTGTATAAAAACAGTTTGTGGACCGGCGCTATGGCGCAGCGGGTTAAAGCCCTGCCTGAAGTGCCAGCATCCCATATGGGCTCCGGTTCTAGTCCCAGTGGCTCCTCTTCCGATCCAGCTCTCTGCTGTGGCCTGGGAAAGCTGTATAAGATGGTACAAGTCCTTGGGCCCCTGCACCCACCTGGGAGACCCAGAGGAAGCTCTTGGTTCCTGGCTTCAGGTCGGCGCAGCTCCAACCAATGCGGCCATCTGGGGAGTGAGCCAGCAGATGAAGACTTCTTTCTCTGTTTCTACCTCTCTCTGTAACTCTGTCTTTCAAATAAATAAGTAATAAAGTAAGTAATAAAATAAAGATAAAAATAATTAAAAATAATACACAGTTTGACATTGTTTGTGAAACAAGAGTTGATGTGAAAATGACTTTGCTATAGTAAGAGATTCATATGTAAGTGCTGAATTCATTGAGAAACATTATCAAGTCTCTAGGAAACTTTTTTTTTTTTTTTTTTGCTATTTGAGAGGTAGAGAGAGAGAGAGTCTTCCATCTGCTGATTCAATCTCCAAATGGCTGCAACAGCTGGAGCTGGGCCAATCTGAAGCCAGGAGCTTCCTCTGGGTCTCCCACGTGGATGCAGGGGCCCAAGGTCTTTGCTTTCCCAGGCCATAGCAGAGAGCTGGATCAGAAGAGGAGCAGCCAGGACTCAAACTGGTGGTGGCCTTACCTGCTGCACCACAGCGCAAGCACCATAAAAGTTAATTTCTAAAGTCACTTAGTTTCTTTTTTTTTAAAGATTTATTTATTTTACTTGAAAGTCAAAGTTACACAGAGAGAGAAGGAAAGGCAGAAAGGAAGAGGAAGAGGGAGAGGTCTTCCATCCGTTGGTTTACCCACAAAATTGGCTGCAACTGCCGGAGTGGCACCAATCCAGAGCCAGGAGCTTCTTCTGGGTCTCCCACGCAGGTGCAGGGGCCCAAGGACTGGGGCCATCCTCCACTGTTTTCCCAGGCCATAGCAGAGAGCATCAGCCTGCTCTTTGTTTGCGTGTGTTAGGATGTTCAGCTATTAACAAAATTATGGAATTGTCTCTGGTTAAGAGTGAATGGTGCTCCTCATTGATACTCCTACTGGTTCAATAACATTATAGCTTAAAATACGTTCTGCAGACTACCTGCTGATGAATACAACAGTAAATAACCGGAGTATTTAGATACCTTATGTTTCTGCAAATGTGAATCTGTCCAGCTGAATCCTTTCAATTTTCCACGCACGGTTTTACAAACATCAGATGTAGCACATCAGATCCTACTTCAGGTTTTTCTGAAACTTCTTTAAGAAATTTCTGAAATTCTTTAAGAATAATGTTGCCCTATTTGTTGCATGCTGTTTGTTAAAGCATTTTTCCAGTCACTTCAGATGTGGCATTGACTCTTCAAATAGGAACTGAGCAAACTTTTTTTTCCTGTCTCCCCATCTCTGTCACTCTGCCTTTCAAATAAATAAAAATAAGTCTTTATAAAAATTGTTCACTTATTAGGAGCCCAGGAATACAATTCAAAGTCATTTGTGTATTTTAAACTGGACATGTGTGTATGTACATATTTTAAAAGATTTATTTATTTATTTGAGAGTGATGAAATGAGAAAAAGAGATTTTCCATCTGCTGGTTCATTCCCTCAAATGACCTCAATGGCTGGGGCTGGGCCAAGACCAGACTGGAACCAGGACACTTGTTCCATCTTGTTTGATTTCCAAGCCACATTGGTAGGGAGATGAATCAGAAGTAGAGAAGCTGGGACTCAAACGAGCACTCCATTATGGGGTACAGGTATCAGTAGCTTAACCTGCTATACCATGATGCTAGCCCCTTACATTGGATAATAATATTGTCCCCACAGTCCTTAACTCTTTGAGAAAAATCTGTTCTCCCCACAAGCCTAATAGACTTAAGTTTGTTTTTTCTTAGTACACTTATTTGTCTGCTGTAATCAGGAGTTAATTAACTATACTAGTTGATCACTGCCGTTACTAATTTTTGTTGATTGACCAACAAGTAAACCACTTACAGACTCAACTTTGAAGCTCATTTGTTTCAAAGAAATTTGGCTTTGATAAGATACTTCATTTTATTTTAACATTTCGTAATTTTCCTGCCCATTGCTTTCCTGTGGGTGGGGGAATATTGTGTTAAGTCTGTGTATGTATATTCTTGTAGTGCCAGTGCATAATAAACACAACTGTTCTCTCCCTTTTTTCTCTGTCTGGCCTGAAGGGCACGTGGACTGTGGGGAATGAAACAATGTCACTGCCGTGCTGCCATGATTTCATGAGCATGTGGGACAGCTGACTCAGAGCAGTGTGGAACAGTGATAGCACCATAGTCAGACATGGCTCAGATACTCACCTCTGGTTTTGTACTGCCCAAGCACCCATAGACAATGAACAAGTGAGCGTAGTTTTGCCAATAAAATGGTGTTTGTGGATACTGAAAGTTGAATTTCAGATAGTTTCAACATATCACAAAACATTTCCCTTTAAGTTTTCTCCCATAACCACTTAAAAAGGTTAATAATTTTTACCTCAGGGACTGTACAAAAACAGATGTGGGCTAATTTGTCCTGTGAGTTGTAGTTTGCCAGCATGTTATGTGGAAAAAAGTAAAGGTAAGACATGAGAAAGTAGAAAAAGCAAAGATTAAAAACAGTAGAATGAGGAACTGGTGCTCTGGCATGGTGGGTAAAGCATCCCATATGGATGGAATGGGTGCTGGTTTATGTCTCAGCTGCTCCACTTCTCATCCAACTGCCTGCTAATGGCCTGGGGAAAGCAGCAGAAGATGGCCCAAGTGTTTAGGCTCTTGCCACCCACATGGGAGAGCCTGGCTCAGCCCTTGCTGAACCAGCAGATGGAAGACCTCTCTCTCTCTGTGTAGCTTTGACTTTAAAATAAATAAATCTTTAGAAAACAAGATGAACAGTAGAATGATAATAAACTGTAAGGGTAAGTGGAAGAGTCAACGCTTTAATCCCAATACAACTGTACCATATGGAACAAAGAAGAGCAGGTGGGAAATGAAACAGCTAATTAATTGAGATGATAGGTTTGAGAATATGTTTCAATTAGGGTATATCTAGTCAGCAACTAAAAATCTGGGTGTGAGTTAATTAGCTTTCAAAGAAAATTTGCATAAATATAGTTGTCATCACCTACTGAATTCAGCTAAATCCAACTGCAGTTCTCAGTAAAAAAGGAAAAATGAGAGGAGCATTTTTTTAACAAGTGCTTTACATATGAGTTGATCACATTCATCCTGTGAAGCGGATGCAGTTTTCTCCGTTTTATAGATGAAGAAATTAAAGTATGAAGAAAGTAAATAACTTGCCCACAATTGGATTGTTCATTGGAGTTGGACCAAGGGACTCTGGCTGCAGACACATAGCTGTCCTCTGAGGTCTTACAGAGGTTTACTGTGCCTCCGTTCCACTCAGCGTCAGCACTCAGTGGGATTGGGATAGAGACTTTTCGTCTATTACTCATGGGGCTTGAAGGTATTTCTCGATGAGTGGGAATGCTGCATCTGATTTACTTAAGCAATCTTTGGCAGTCCTGAAGGAAGAGTTGGTTCAGTCTTCCTTCACTTACAGGATTTTTCAACAGTTAAGTTTGACTGTTTCTAATTTTTGCCATAAATTGACTGTAGAACCTAACCTTTCCTTTGGATATACCTTTTCCATTTTAGTAAGCACTTATGCATTGTGGCTGTACCTTTTTGCAGTTTAAGGGTTGATAGTAACATTAGCATAAATTTCCTTTTCTTCATAATTTCATTGCTACAGTATTCTTTCTTACTAAAGATATTTGTAAACTCATCATACTTCCTTTTTTCATATAAGTCAAGACCTTTCACCTCTTCACTGAAAGTTCTTCACAGCTTTTGCCATCACCACCCCACAGTTGTACTTTGGAGCTGTCATTAGGTCAAATAAAGTAGCTAGAACACAAGTACTGTTCATCTGCGCAATAAGTCTCATGACCAAGATGGCTGCTAAGGACTAACTGGCAGGCAGTGTGGATACGCTAGGGAGGGGACAGAGCAGGATGGCATGAGATTTTTTTTTTAAGGATTTAATTCTGTTTACTGGAAAGGCAGAGCTATAGACAGGGAGAGACAGAGAGGTAACATTACATTACTGAGGGGCTGACACTGTGGTATAGTAGGTAAAGCCGCCTACAGTGCTGGCGTCCCATATGGGTGCCAGTTCGAGTCCCAGCTGTTCGATTTCCTATCCAGCTCTCTACTGTGGCTTGGGAAAGCAGTGGACTGTGGCACAAGTTCTTGGGCCCCTGTACCTGCATGGGAGACCTGGAAGAAACTCCTGGCTTCAGATCAGTGCAGCTCCGGCCATTGTGGCCAATTGGGGAGTGAATCAGCAGATGGAAGACCTCTCCTCTCTCTTTCTGCCTCTCTTTCTCTGTGTGTAACTCTTTCAAGTAAATAAATCTTTGAAAAACAAAAACAATATTACATCACTGATTGACTTCTGAAATGGCCATAGCAGCCACGGGTGGGCCAGCCTGAATCCAGGATCCAGGAACTCTGTCTGGGTCTCTCACGTGGGTGATGAGGGCCCAAGTACTTGGGCCATCTTCCATTGCCTTCCCGGATGCATTAGCATAAGAAGCAGAATAGCCAGCATTCTGACACTCCAGTACTGGATGGTGGTGTTACAAGAGGCTGCTTAACCCTCTGCACCATGGCACCAGTGCCTGGCATGAGATTTCATCACATTGCTCAAAATGGCATGCCGTTGAAAACTTCAGAATTACTTCCATGGAACATTTTCAGGCTCCTGTTGACCAATAAAATGAATTTGTTGATAACAAAGGACTAATGTGTTCATCTCTAGTTCTAATTCAGTATATATTTTAAAGCTTTAACTTTTGTTTTTGTATTTTTTTCATAATACCATTTTTAATTTTTATTTTCTAAAAACAAACTTTCAGCTAGTATGTTCAACACACCAGGAATGCAGAGCTTATTGCAACAAATAACTGAAAACCCACAACTTATGCAAAATATGTTGTCTGCCCCCTACATGAGAAGCATGATGCAGTCACTAAGCCAGAACCCAGACCTTGCTGCACAGGTGAGTTTGGAATTGTTACTAAAAGAGCTGTGTAGTGTGCACTGAAATAGCCTAGTCCAGTAATGCTGATTTTGACACATTGATGTTTTGTGTGCTTTCCTAACACACTAAAAATGTAGGTAAACTATCTCCAGTGTTTGGGGCCTTTTGTTTCTTTGCAGGAAATTAATAATTCATGTATAATTAAAAATTTTGTCCCTGCCAGTCATTGACTAGAAAGTCTACCATTCTTTGATGAAAAAACAAGTGCAGGTTTACTTTACATATGCCTGTCTTGAGTTAGGAGATGACTAAATTTTGGATTGCTCTCTCTTGAGGATATAGTCTTCTGTGAAATGTAGCAGTTAAGAACAAAATTAATATTTTGAAATACTTTCATTTATTAGATCATTCAGATAATAGCACTCATTTTCAAAATGTCAGTTGTAAAACAGCCTGAAATTTTTTGTTAATGGCAGAGGGAGAATTTTTTTTTAATTTTAAAATTATTGAGAGTTATCTACTGGTTCATGCTTTACATGCCCACAACAGCCAGGGTGGAGCTGAGTGGTTCTTAAAACCAGGAGCCAGCCCTGCATGGATGACAGGGACACCAGGACTTGAGCCATCAGTGCTGCCCCCCAGAGTTGCATTAGCAGGAAGCTGCAGTCAGGACTGGAGCTGGGTAAGGAGCCTAGAGCTTCCAGTGTGGGTTGCGGCTTCTTTAACTTGGCTGACCTCTGCCCTCCAGACAGGGATTTGTAGGAACGATGTTCTCATTCGTTAAAGATTGCCCTCTCCCCTATTCCCCAATGTTAATATATTGGACCTAAGAGAACACACCTAAGAAAATCAGTGAATTTCAACACTGACTGAACGTTCAGTATCACTTGGGAACTTACAGTGCTTATGCTTGAACCTTTAATGGTGTTGGGTTTCTCCCCTCCCTTCCAGTTCCTTAGGTGATTTTAAGGTACCCACTAGGTTCAGCGCCCATGGACTTGAAAAACTATGGAAAATGTGAATTAAGCTTTGAGTATCATTTATATTTGCTGCCTATGAAAAATGGCCTCTGTAGAGTGTAAAGAATTTGAGATATTTTCATTTATAGTAAATCCTATTTCTTAAATCACTTTGCTTTGTTAAACATAATGGTTTTCATTTTCTAAAAGCTAGAATCATATTGATTCCATTATATAACAGATGTTTTTTAGGTCTGATTCCCACAACATTTTCCCTTACAATATCTGTGGAATTGGAAGTACAGGTTCTTAGGGTAATTTGTATATTTGAAATTTTGTATATTGTCGGTTCATTATGTGAAACTGTTTTATTCATATCAGTATTATCAGACTGAGTTACAACTATATTAAGTGCTTGAACTCACCTTAATCAGAACCATTTTGGACAGTAAATTAAGCTAAAATGTTTGTATTTGTTTAAAATAAATGGAGAAGATATGTATGTGCAGTAATCCTATTCAGCCTTAAGTGTATGTTTAATAAAATTGAATGTGTGTATTTTGAAATTGATTTAAAAACTCAAAATATTTCATAACCTTATGTATAGGGCACCTCTAAGCTTAAATTGAGCAATAAATACACTACTTAGGGTAACTTTGGAATAGATATTATGTCATTGAAATACTTTCAGAATTGAAAACTTGGGACTTAATGGGGTAAGCACATTCCTCACCAATTAAAATAGCAGTACTTTTACATTTATAAAGTGCCCTGAGTACTTACACATAGTGTTTTTTGTTGACAAAGAATGTTAGATGTGGATGTCTTATTTTAGCCAATTTAGAAACTTTTACAATATATTTTGGTTATCAGAAGGTTTTGCTTTGTAGCCTATTTTGCTTTTGATATTAAATATTCAAAAAAGAGTATTTAGTGTAAAATCTATATTAATTGTGATATAAACAGGTAAGTTAGGAAACAGCTTAATCAAATAAAATAATTTTCTGAGAAGGAATGAGTAAATTTAAAATTACGTAATTTTTCTAATTGGTTTAAATGATATAAATCCTGAAGATAAATGTAGTAACTTCATTAATGTGTTCGTAATTAAGAAGTATTTTACTGGAGGCAGTAAAGAGACAAGTTTGTTGACCTCAAGTGGGTATTACTGGGAACTTACTGATCCCTTTGAAAGAAATACTATATATCTATCAACAATCAAACCCTGTCTGGCTTTTTTCTGTTTGGATTATTGTGTTGGAATTAAATGAGCCACTTCGCAGTAAGAGATTACCTGAAGGAGGGCGGGGAGAGTTCTCTGCTTCCAGCATTTCTATGTAATCGATCTTGTAAGTGTGGCTGACTGCCTGAGGACAAGGCCTGTTTTCCTGTCCAGACTTTGGACAGGTCAATAGGTTGCCAGTTCAGCACTGTTAGGTGGAGTTTTCACTCCACCTGGAGTAAAATGATGTAAAATTTGTCTCTTGAAGCTAGGATTATTTATTAATTTCTGGTTATGCTGATTGTGTATTGAAATCTTATTTTTGAGTATCCAAAATCATGTTAATATTGGCCCTGACTTTTAAATTCTCAACACCTATTTGAAAGTTAGGAGATAATGTTAGTTTTCTCATCTCTGGTGGTAGCAAGGTGAAATGCAGCTGCTAATCTTGGTGTTCTCAAATGGATTTACATCTCTCAGGTCTTACAGCATTTTAACACTTTCCCCAGAGACTGTCGGAGCTAGTTCTGACCGATTTTCCCCCAGCAGCTCCATTTCTCTGGCAAGGTGGTTGCTGTTTTGTGGTTTTATTTTTCTGGACCTAATATAGCGGTTTTGTAGGAGTCAGTTAGATACAGTGGTTCCAGATCTGAATTTTTCTCTGTACTGGCCTCTTACGTGTGGAGGTTTCTAAGCAAGTTTCCTGTGTTGATGTTTATGTTTATCCTGTCAGTGTAGCAGAACATGTTTCCTCGTGAAGCCAGTTACTCCCATTTTTCTTTCAAGGGCAAAATTCACCTTTGCTCAAGGAAAAGTCTAAAATACGATTACTTTTATTTGTAGGGTATTGCATGTCATTATCATGATCGCCATTCTCGTTGAGAGAAGATGTCTTGGTTTTGTTTTTTCCTGGAGATCTCTCTTGTGGATAATATTTTCCCTTTTTAATTTATGTTCTACCTTCCACCCTTTTAAGTGCCAGCTTGGGCATTTGTGGGAAGATAGAATATTAAACAAGGTACATTACTTGTTTCAGATATTTCCAGTTAAAATTGTTTGAACACTTGCCCCATAGATGATGCTGAATAATCCCCTATTTGCTGGAAATCCTCAGCTTCAAGAACAAATGAGACAACAGCTCCCAACTTTCCTTCAACAAGTGAGTAAGAAAAGATGCTAGCTGTCTTCAGTAATGATTTGCTTGAAACTTTGATGCTGATCACTTTCCTCACTCTTCTCTGGCTGAAAGCAGAACACAGACTGGAGTATGATAATGCTGTCAGTTTGCAGAGAACTCGGCTTGATCTAACTGAACCCCACTTCACTGCTGACCTTTGACTCCTGTTTCTTAAACATAAATTCTGAGGGAAGAACCATTTTATTTTTTCTTTTGAGGACTTGGGATTTTGAATGCTTTGTTAATACCGTACCATTTCCTTCTCTTTACTAACATTGAAGTGCTTCCTTCATGTTACGCTTTATGGTTTAACTAATCTCAAGTAACAGGATAGAGCTACCCAGTCTTACTTTGCACTGGATAACCAGTGTCCAGGAGTGAGGTTTGGTTTCTTTGTAATGTTTTAATTTTTCTCAGACTAGTAGAATGCCTGCTTTCCAAGGGGGTAGATCTCAGTTCCTCAGACTTGGAATTAGTAAAAGTGTTAGTGTTGTCAGATAAGGAAGATTCTATTTTTTAAAAAAGTACTTGAGATTGCCATGATATTTTATTATTTAAAAAGATAAAAGAGACATTGATCTCGGTATTTCGAAACTGGTAGCTCTAGGGCTTTATAGATTATGCAGATAATTCCCAGGCCTGTGAATCATTGTCCAAGGTTAGTTAGTGTCCTTGATCTATGGAAATGGTGTAAGTCTTCCCTTTTTGGTCAGTCAGGTGGTGTATATTTGGAAGCAGTGAGGCTAAACTCAGGACATCTGTATTAACTTCAGATTTGGAACTGCTGTTTCAGAGTGTACGTTAGTTGTAAACTTGTTACAGGTAACCCTTGTGCTCAGGAGGGATATGTGGCTTTCACAGTACTACCATGTGTATAAATTGTGTGTAGTTGGAGGTTGTCTCTTGGAATAACATTTGTGACCTTGTGTTGGAGCTTGGGAGGAGTGGAGGCTTCCAGAGTGCCCACCATTATGGAAATGGCTTTGCTGATGGACTTGGGGGAGGTCAGGTAGTGATTTGTTGTAAAAGAGGAAATACGTGTTATTTTGGGAAAGAAACTAATGGACAACCAGTGTCCAGGAGTGAGGTTTTAGATTTTCTCTGAAAACACAAGTAAAGATTTAAGAATTTACCTTCACTGATTTTAATTCCCTTGTAAGCGTTGATTTTCTTTTTCCTTTAGATGCAGAATCCTGATACACTGTCAGCAATGTCAAACCCTAGAGCAATGCAGGCCTTGTTACAGATTCAGCAGGGTTTACAGACATTAGCAACAGAAGCCCCTGGCCTCATTCCAGGGTAAGTTTATTTGAGGAAGATTATGAAAATGTATAATGGTTAACTTTCTCTGAGAATTTCAGGATTAATATCATTCTGCCTTTTTTTGTTGTGTTATTTTTAGTTTTTTGGTTTTTTTTGAAAAGATGTATTTGAAAGGCAGAGCCAAAGAGAGAGAGAATCTGCTGGTTCATTCCCCAAATGGCTGCAACAACCAGGGCAGGGCCAGGCTGCAGCCGGGAGCCAGGAGCTTCTTCCCGGTCTCCCACGTGGGTGCAGGATTCCAAGTCTTCTTCCTGGTCTCCCACGTGGGTGCAGAATTCCAAGTCTTCTTCCCGGTCTCCCACGTGGGTGCAGGATTCCAAGCACTTGGGACATCTGCTGCTGCTTTTCCCAGGCCATTAGCAGGCAGCTGTATTGGAAGTGGGGCAGCTGGGACTTGAACCAGCACTCACATGGGATGCTGGTGTCCCAGGTGGCAGCTTAACACACTGCACCACAGTGCAAGCCCCTAAATCAGAGTTTTCAGAATTACAAGTGTTTATTAAGAAGATAATTCAGGTAATAGTATGTTAAAATGTAACTAATTGACCACCTGGCCTGTCCTCTAGTTTATGACCTGTTTGTTCTTCCTCTAGGTTTACTCCTGGCCTGGGGGCCTTGGGAAACTCTGGAGGCTCTTCAGGAACCAATGGATCTAACACTACAGCCAGTGAGAACACAAGCCCCACAGCAGGGACCACGGAACCTGGCCACCAACAGTTTATTCAGCAGATGCTGCAGGCTCTTGCTGGAGTAAATCCTCAGGTGATAACTCTTCTGTTTACGGAGAGCATTCTTCCAGAAAGAGAGAAAAGGGGGAAAGCACAGTCCTTAAGTGTGTAGAGACTCATGAGAGGCACAGTTTAAAAGATGCTGAGACTAGGGGCTAGTGTCTGCGTGAGAGACTGGCATCCCATTTGAGTGCCTGTTCAAGTCCCTGCTGTTCCATTTCTTTCTTTTATCTTTTCTTTTCTTTCTTTTTTTTTTTTAAGATTTATTTATTTGAAAGAGTTACACAGAGAAGGAGAGACAGAAAAAGAGAGGTCTTCCATCCATTGGTTCATTCCCCAATTGGCCACAATGGTTGGAGCTGTGGCAATCCAAAGTCAGGATCCAGGAGCTTCTTCTGGGTCTCCCATGCGGGTGTGGAGGCCCAAGGACTTGGGCCATCTTCCACTGCTTTCCCAGGCCACAGCAGAGAGCAGGATCGGAAAAGGAGCAGCTGGGACTCAAACTGACGCAGATGGGATGCCAGCACTCTAGGCGGTGGCTTACCTGCTACGCCACAGTGCCTGCGCCTCTACTTTCTACTTCAAATCCAATATGCTAATATGCCTGCTAATATGCCTGGGAAAGCAGCAAAAGGTGACCCGAATATGTGGGCCCCTGCCCCCATGTTGGAGCCCAGGATGAGGTTTAGGCCTTTTGGGGAATAAACCAACAGATAGAAGATCTCTTCCTTCTCTCCATCTCTCTCTGTAACTCTGCCTGTCAAATAAATAAATCTTTTTAAAAATATATTGGGGGCTAGCATTGTGGCATAGCAAGGTAAGCCACTGCCTGTGATTCCACTTCAGGGCCCAGCTGGTTCACTTCCAATCCAGCTCCTTGCTACGGCCTGGGAAAGCAGCGGGAGATGGCCCAGGTGCTTGGGCCCCTGCACCCATGTGGGAGCCCCAGATGAAGCTCCAGGCTCCTGGTTTTGGCCTGGCCTTGCCCTAGCCATTGCAGCCATCTGGGAAGTGGACCAGCAGATGGAAGCCCTCTCTCTCTGTAACTGCCGTTCAAATAAATAAATCTTTAAAAAAAGGTTGAAATTAAAAATAAATGTTACAAAAGTTGACTTTGGTGCTATATCAGACCCTAAACAAAACATTTTTGTACTTAGGAAGAAATGTTACAAGTAATGTAATTTTTTGAAGTTGCATTTTAAAATTATTAATTTTTGAAGTTCCTATTTGAATTGAATATGGTTTAATGAAAGTTTGTCAGAGAAGAGTAGAAACTTGATTATCTTGAGCACATCCTGGACATATGTAGTCTTTGTATCTAGACTTTGAAAAACAATCCTGCTTACCTCACTCCATGTAACCACAGCCCTGCTGCCTGTAGTAACTTGTGTTACTCACACATAAATAAATAAAGCTAAAAATATAGATTCTCCCCAATATTCTTGTATTGTAAACGTTTATTATCTTTAGAGTAATCGTTTATAATGTACCATTATACAAAAGTGGTTGCCCCCAGACTTCTACAAGTCTCATTTCTGAAGAAAGATGTGACGCACCTGAGTCGTTAGGATTAAGAGTATAGTTTTGAGGCTGTAGGTTGGATGGCTGGTTCAGAAATGCAATCCACATTCTAAGCCTCATTGGAACTTTAAAATTTTATAGGTGAGCATATTTGCTTTAAAAGAAAAAAAATTTTCAATTCCTATTTTGAGAGTGCTGGTTCCCTCACCCAATACCACAGCTGGGCTGGACCATTGTCAGAACTGGGAGCCAGTGACTCATAGGTAGTAGGAACTTATTGCCTGAGCCATCATTGCTGCCTCCCAGGTCTTCAACAATAGGAAGCTGGAATCAGGAGCAAGGGGTTGAACCCAGGTATTCCCAGCATGGGACACAAGCGTCTTAACTTCTAGACTAAACACCTGCTCTAGGACACTGGTCAGTGGGAACTCTGAATTTACATATAAACATCTGAGTTTTTCTGCATATTCATGAGCATGTAAAATAATGGTTGAAGTTTATTTTTTATTTATTTATTTTTGACAGGCAGAGTGGACAGTGAGAGAGAGAGACAGAGAGAAAGGTCTTCCTTTGCCGTTGGTTCACCCTCCAATGGCCGCTGCGGCCGGCGCACTGCGGCCGGCGCACCGCGCTCATCCGATGGCAGGAGCCAGGTGCCAGGTGCTTATCCTGGTCTCCCATGGGGTGCAGAGCCCAAGCACCTGGGCCATCCTCCACTGCACTCCCGGGCCACAATAGAGAGCTGGCCTGGAAGAGGGGCAACCGGGACAGAATCTGGCGCCCCAACCGGGACTAGAACCCTGTGTGCCGGCACCGCAAGGCGGAGGGTTAGCGTGTTGAGCCACAGCGCCGGCCAAAGTTTATTTATTTTTTTTACATCAGTTGTATGACCTATCTGGTTATTGTTTAGGTATAAACTAGACCATTTAAAATAACAAAGTAGAGGTGAGCATTTGGCATAGTGATCAATATGAAACTTTGGACACCCATATCCCGTATCTGGGATTGAAGTATTGGCTCTACTCTATGCTAATGCACACCCTGGGAAGGCAGCAGTTAATAGTTCAAGTACTTGGGTCCCTTCTGCCTATATGGGACATGTAGATTCAGTTTCTGGCTCCTAGTTTTGGCCTGATCTGGCTTTAGCTATTGGCATTTCAGGAGTGAACCAGCTGATGGAATATCAATCCATTTGATTGATTGGTCTCTTCCTGCTTTTCAAATAGATTTTTAAAAGCAACAAAATAAAGTGCTAATGTACATTTACATACGTTGGATGTGTTTCAAGAGAAAAGCGTGTTTTAAAACTGAACAAACCGACATACGTTATAAAAGAGCAGTTAAGTTTTAAAAAGTCATTTTTGTCTGACATTGGACTGATTTCCCTTAGAATTTGATTCATTTTCCTTCTTTAATAGCTACAGAATCCAGAAGTCAGATTTCAGCAACAACTGGAACAACTCAGTGCAATGGGATTTTTGAACCGTGAAGCAAACTTGCAGGCGCTAATAGCAACAGGAGGTGACATCAACGCAGCTATTGAAAGGTTACTGGGCTCCCAGCCGTCATAGCAGCATTTCTGTATCTTGAAAAAATGTAATTTATTTTTGATAACGGCTCTTAAATCTTTAAAATACCTGCTTTATTTCATTTTGACTCTTGGAATTCTGTGCTGTTATAAACAAACCCAATATGATTGATTTTAAGGTGGAGTTCAGTAAGATGTGTGGGTTTTTCTGTGTTTTTCTTTTTTGGAACCGTGGGAATCAATGCTTTTTCATTTAAGGCTACTGCATGCATCGAACACTTCTGCATTTAATGTAATTTTTTTAAAACATCACCTTTTATAGTTGGGTGAACTGATTTTGGTCCTGCATCTGTCCAGTTTATTTGCTTTTTAAACATTAGCCTATGGTAGTAATTTATGTAGAATAAAAGCATTAAAAAGAAGCAAATCACTTGCGCTCTATAATTTGTGGTACAATATTGCTTATTGTGACTTTGGCATGTATTTTTGCAAACAGAATGCTGTAAGATTTATACTCCCGATGATTTTTGCTTTATTTGTATACCACACAGAGTGTGCACCTTTCTAGAAACAAACCGCAGTGTTTGACCCAAACACCTATAATCACGAAAGTAAGAATAGGAAATGCTCTGAAAGCTGAGTGTTTCGCAGTTGTATAGAATCTTACAGCATCTTCGGTAAACATCTCTCAGCAAAAGTGCCCGTTAGGTTCATTGAAAACTATGATAGGAAAGCTGATTTTGGCTGTCTGTTCAAGGACATTTAATTGTACAGAGAACATCATGTAACATTGTCTCAGCATTCACAGAGTGACTGTAAATTATCTTACTCTTTGTGCAGACTGAAGGAGCACTGTAGTATACCCACAAATGCATTTGCCTAGGACTTTCAGCTTCGCCCATAGGTAGTTTAGCAGGCATTACAATTTGTAATTGAAATGTTGCTTTCTCTGAAAGTGTCTTGATGTTTCAGTTATTTTTAATTGCCATATACAAATAGGACTATCTTTTGGTTTATCAGTTTTCTCATGCACAGGCAATACATGAATTTAAAATGATCTGTGAGCCACTTGTTTCTGAAGTGTTTGGGTAGTTCTATTAAGAAATAGTTAAATATTGTGCTTTTCAGAGCCTCAGAGAAAGGGGAGTGGGGTGGGGGTGGGGCGGCGGAGTCTATCCTGGATTGGGCCAGCCTAAGTAATACTGGCAACCAAGATTCTGTTAGGATTTCTGTGCATATAGTGTAGTAATGAAGTATTCAGGGGTGAACAACAAAGAGCCGTTTTAACAATGTCGAATCCATTTGGCTGTTCTATAGCCATTTTCTTCCCTCCCCACAGAAGTTCTGTTTGCCTAACTCTCAAACTGTTGGGGTGGTACATTCCTTTAGGACCAATTAAAACATAACTTCAGGGTCAGTAATATATTTGGCTGACTCTGGTTCAGTATTCTCTTAGGTCATTATATTATCTCATGTACAGTTACAGAAAATTAAAATGTTAAACTAAAATGAGTCCGACGAATAAAATCAAGGAAAATACAAGTTGAATTCCATTACTTTGCTAAGTTGCTTGCTATTTGAAAAGGTCAGGACGCCGGGTTGCCCACCAGTCCATGCACTGTTCTGATGCTTCCCCAGGAGGACAGCACGCGGGAAGGTTGGTGGAGGCATGACGAGAGGAGGTTGCTGAGGACGGGATTCATGTGTCTTTGCTCTTTTTGCCTTATGCCTCAGTCTGGTTTAAAAGCTTGTGTATGGTGAATGGTGGGACAGTGTGGGACAGTGTCATAACCAATTTGATGATTTATTAATCACAAAATAACAATAAATCTCTAGCTTTTACACTTGGTTTGTCTTGCCTCTTTTGTAGAAGGAAAAAGATAACCTTCAATTTGTTATCTAACCATGTCTGTTAAAGGCTTGTTGCAGTCTGTTTACCCCAGCTTGATGTTTTGGTTATCCTCTAGTAGATTTTCAGGCTTCCCTAAACCAAATGTTAGTACACTGTATGGTGGAGGCAGTTTGGGCTCCACTTGCTTCATTGATATCTGACCAGTTATTTATTTGACTTTGACAAAGGCATGATTTCTTACTATAAAAGTGGTAGTAAGATTGACAGGGTGCACTGGACTGGGGTTGTTTCTTTCAGCTGCTCCTATGGTCTTTTTTTTTTTTTTTTTTTTTTATTGTTGATAGTCATGCTACTATGGGATTCCCCCCTACGCACACTTTTTTTTTTTTTTTCCAATTTTAAAGATTTATTTGTTTGAAAGGCAGAGTTACCGAGGGGGGCTGGTTTCCATCCGCTGATTTACTCCCCAGATGCCCACGACGGCCAGCGCTGTGCTGAGCCAGGAGCCAGGAGCTTCTTCTGGATCTCCCACATGGAATCAGGGGCCATCTTCTACTGCTTTCCCAGGCCATAGCAGAGAGCTGGATCAGAAGTGGAGCAGCCGGGACTCGAACCAGCACTTATATGCAATGCGCACTGCATCCCGCTAAGCCACAGCACCATCCCAACTGCTGCAGTCTTATAAACAGTTTTGTTGTTTATTTCTGAACTGTTTATCTTAGGTCTGATTACTTGTTAAGGGGTTCAAAATACAGATAGTTGTTGACTTACGATGCTTTGGCTTAGGACTTTTCAGCTTCATGGTGGTGTGAAAGCCATATGCATTCAGTAGAAATCATACCTCAAAGTTGGCACTGTGGTCTTTTCCTGGGCTAGTTCTGTATGGTGTGAGCCTCTCACGCTGCAGCTCCCAGTGGGCAGCACGGATGCTATTCACCTGTGACACTCCCTGTGGCATAAGAAAGCTCACGGTTCTTTCTGGGCTCAGCTCTGAGTCTTCCTGGACCTTGCTCCCCAGAGATGGGTTTATTCTGAGTGATTCAGCCTTCCCCATCAGCTGCTGCCTTCTTTTTCTCCATTCTCCTTGCACTGTTTTGCTCCGCTTTTATTTCATTTTTCTGCTCTGAAAATGTTGTGGTGGGGAGATGAGATGTTCCCCCTCAGTTTCTCTGTATGTTTGTTTGCTTATCAGCAAACCTTGCCTTGGTCACATTTGTTGAATGTCAGTTGAATGTCAGATTTCTTCTTAGTTGCTCACAGCATGGCAGGAATAGAACAGGACTGTATCCACATGGGGCTAATGCCATAGAATATAGGAGGACAGCAGGACACCGATTCCCGCCGTGCGAGAAGTCCTTGGCTGGACAGTTCAGCATGGGGAAGTGGCGAGGCCAGGGAGCAGATGCTCTGTAGGGTATTCAGGTAAGGTCTCACTGAGGCGATAATTAAATATTGGAGTGGGGAAGGCGGGGATGGCTACGTACAAGATGCTGAAGATGAGTGTTGTGAATATGGTGTCGTCTACAAGGGATTCAGTGTGGCTGCATGCAAGGTGAGCTAGGGAGACAGCAATGTGGGGAATAAGGTAGGGGAGGGTGGAGGGTGGTGCTGCTGTCTGCCACGGAGGATTTACTGATACATCACTCCCAGAGTGTGTGATGTGTCGCTCTGGGATTTGGGATTGGGGGAATTCACATTTCTAATAAGTTTTTTTTTTTTTTTTTTTTTTTCCAATTTTTTATTTGAGAGGCAGAGGTTGTAGACAGAGAGTAGAGTTTTTCCATCTGCTGGCTCACTTCCCCAGATTGGCTGGGAGGGCTGAAGTCGGGCTGATCAGGAGCCAGGAGCTTCTTCCACGTCTCCATCTTGGGCCATCTTCCACTGCTGTCCCAGGCCATTAGCAGGGAGCTGGATTAGAAGTAGAGCAGCCAGGGCATGAACTGGAGCGCATATGGGATGCCGGCGCTGCAGGCGGAGGCCCTCTAACAAGCTCTGAAGTGAGAACTGCGGGACTAGAGGAAGCAGACTGTTAGGAGGAAACAGTCAGCTGAGATAAGAGGCGCGTGGGCTGGGTTGCTGACAGTCATCGTATCTGGGGAACGTTCAGAAGGTGGAGCCACTAGGACTCACTGATAATGGAAGTATGAGGTTAAGAGCGGAAGAGCAGTCAGGCGAGGCCAGTGAGGCAGAGGAGGACACGGGGCATGTGGGCCACGAGGGTGGTCTGGACATGTGCAGTTGGGCCTGCTTGCCTGCACACAGGGGTGTTCTGTGCTGAGAAGGCACTTGGAGGGCTACAGAGGAGCAGGGGCGCAGCGAGAAGCGGGAGAGGTCCTGAACGCCAGTGGAGAAGCAGGCTTTCAGGACTCGTACACACTGCTGCTTCAAGGACTCCGCGCGAGTGGATTTAGTGCAGGGCCGTGTCCACGATTGGTGAGTGGGGCCTTAGAGTGGTGAGTAGGAAGATAACAGGGCTTTGACTGTGACAGAGGCACTGGTTATATTTGGCTGTGAGCCCCTTCTCTTTGGGAAACAAGCTCTCCAAAGGAGGTGTGCCTTTTTTTACTTCTATCATACGGTCTTCTGGGGAAGACCTATGGGTTTTTTTTTTTTTTTTTAAATTGTGGTAAGAAACGGAACATAGAATTTACAGTTTAACTATTTCAAAGAGTATGGTTTGGTGACATTGAGTACATTTATGGTGTTGTACAACCATCACCCCAATAGCAAGCCCTGTAGCTGTTAAAAGTCATTCCTTAGTACCCCGCTTGACAGCTCGGGGCCTTTGGCAGCCACTAACAGGCTTCGTGTCTGCGGGTTAGCTGCTGTGGGTATTGCATGAGCTGTGGTTTCAGCATGTCCCCCAAAGCTTCCTAGGTTTCAGGTTGGGTCCTCCGTGTGGCAGTGTGTAGGTGATAGGAGTTTTAATAGGTAGAACCTAGTGGGAGATCATTTGATGCCATGCTCTCGGAAAGGTTTAAGGTAGCTCTCAAAAAAAAAAGAAAAAGAAAAAGCTTTGTTTATTTGAAAGGCAGAGTTACTGAGGAAGAAGAAACAGAGGGGTCTTCATCTGCTGGTTAACGCCACAAATGGCCACAGTGGCCGGGGCTGGACCCGGCTGAAGCCAGTAGCTTCACTCCAGGTCTCCCTTGTGCATGGCAGAGACCCCATTAGTACCTGGGCCATCTCTCACTGCTTTCCCAAGTGAGGCGCAGGGAGCTGGATCAGAAGCGGAGCATCTGGGACTCAAAGCTGGTGCCCATGTGGCATGCCAGCCTTGCAGAAGGCGCCTTAACCTTGCTCTGCACCACGCCCTGACTTAAGGGATCCTGAGTTAGTCCTGAGAGCGTTGCTGTGAAATGAGCAACTTGGTCTGTCTGCTGTGATGCAGCCACTCCCTCGCTCGGCTGCTATTTTGATGCTATTCGTCATGAGGGCAAAGCTGAGCTCATGCTGGCACCGTGCCCTTGAAACTCCAGAAGCGTGAGCTAAATCTGTTCTTCAGTAACTGAGCCTCAGGTATTTCTTTATAGCCACAGGAAACCGGACTAACACATCGTGTAAGAGGGGATGTATAACGTGTGCTCCTTGTGTCTGGCCTCTGTCCCTCCATGTTGTGTCAGGTGTAGTCATCCTCCATATCCATGGGGATCTGATTCCAGGACCTTCTGTGGCTACCATCTAGGAAAGTCAAGTCCCTTTTACAAAACGGGGTGGTATTGGCATATAACATATTCACATCCTCCTGTGCACTTAGGATTCTTGTAGGTGGCTTACACGCAGTATAGTGTAAATAGTTGTTACACTGTGTTGATCAGGAGTAATGACCAGAAATCAGATGTGTATGTGTTCAGTACCGATGCAAGTTGTTTTCCAAATATTTTCTTTGGTTGCTTGAATCCTCAGATGCAGAACCCATGGAAGAGGGTTGATTTACTTCATTCTTATTTATGGGTGAATGGTATTCTGTGTGTGTGTGTGTGTGTGTGTGTGTGTGTAATCATTTTACTTACTCATTGTTGTGAACATTGGCACACACAGTTTATTTTCATTTCTTTAGGGTATATATCTAGAAGTGGCATTGCTGGACCACATTGCAGTTAGTTTTTAGCTTTCTTAGGAAGTGCCAAACAGTTTTCCACAGAGGCTGCCATTTTACTATCCTACCATCAGCTTCTCTACCTTCTTGTCAACACTTAATTAAAAAAAAATGATGAATATTTCTTTATTTGGAAAGCAGAGTTAGAGAGCAGGGACTGACAGATCTTCCATCTGCCGGTTACTCCCCAGATAGCTGCAATAGCCAGGCTGGCTTGGAAGCTCCACCCGTGGCAGGGGCCCAAGCACTTGAACCATCGTCGTTGGCTGCTGCTTGGTGCACGTTAGCAGGAAGCTGGATTGGAAGTGAAGGTGCCAAGACTGGAATTGGCGCTGAGATGGGGTGCGAATATCCTGAGTGCTGGCTTAGCCTGCTTCACCATGGCACCCTTGGGTTTTTAGTTTCTTAAAGGACAGCCGTCCTGGAGGTGTGAAATGGCTTTGGTTTGCATTCCCCTAATGAGTTTGTGGTCATGAACACCTTTTTCATGTTTATTGGCTCTCAGTGTGCCTTTGGAGAAATGTCTATTCATTGTTACCGAGTTATAAGATGTCTTTATGTGGTCTTGACATTAAACCCTTATATATGATTTGCAAGGCTTTCCTCTTTTTTTCTATAGGTTATCTTTTCATTCTCGATAATGTCTGTTAATTTTATTCAAGTTCAATTTTTCTAATTTTTTCTTTTTGTTGTTTATGCTTTTGATGTTATAGCTTGCTGTTCATTGGCATATCCAAGGTTATGAAGATTTTCCCCTATGTTTTATTCTAAGAAAGAGTTTTATGGCTTAAGCTCTTCTTTTTTTTTTTTTTTTTTTTTTTGGACAGGCAGAGTGGACAGTGAGAGAGAGAGAGACAGAGAGAAAGGTCTTCCTTTGCCGTTGGTTCACCCTCCAGTGGCTGCCGCGGTCGGCGCACTGCGGCCGGCACACCGCGCTCATCCGATGGCAGGAGCCAGGTGCTAGGTGCTTTTTCCTGGTCTCCCATGGGGTGCAGGGCCCAAGCACCTGGGCCATCCTCCACTGCACTCCTGGGCCACAGCAGAGGGCTGGCCTGGAAGAGGGGCAACCGGGACAGAATCCGGTGCCCCGACCGGGACTAGAACCTGGTGTGCCGGCACCGCAAGGCGGAGGATTAGCCTGTTGAGCCATGGCGCCGGCCTAAGCTCTTCTATTTAAGTCACTGGTCATTTGTTTATGGTGTGAGGTTCGATTTGTAAATGGTTCTAGATATGCACAAAGAAGGCCAGATGTTTACTGATTCCTACCCCTCCCCCGAAACAAAAAAGCAAGAACGGGACAAACAGTGCCTCAAAGAGAACCTGTCGTGGTAACCAGATGTTAAAATGTTGCTGGTGGGAGACTATTTTTTTTTAAGATTTATTTATTTATTTGAAAAAGTTACACACAGAGGGGAGAGGCAGAGAGAGAGAGAGAGGTCTTCTATCCATTGGTTAAATCTCCATTTGGCCACGATGGCCGGAGCTGCGCCAGTCCAAAGCCAGGAGCCAGGAGCTTCTTCTGGGTCTCCCATGTGGGTACAGGTGTCCAAGGACTTGAGCTATCCTCTCCTGCTTTCCCAGGCCACAGCAGAGAGCTGGATGGGAAGTGGAGCAGCCTGGACTGGAACCAGCACCCACATGGGATGCCAGCACTGCAGGCGGTAGCTTTGCCAGCTATGCCACAGCGCCAGTCCCTAGACCATGTTTTTGACCAACCTGGTGTCTTTGATTTCCCAGATCAATCTTGAAGTTCTCTGCTTGCTCCTCTTTGATTTCTGTCTCCATCCCACCTCCATACACCACCACCCAGTGTGACTTCCGGCCTCATCTCTTGATGAAGGTGTGATGTGTGGCAGCCACAGACATTAGACCTACTTGACACCCGTGTATTGTGTGCAGTCTCAGGGTGGCAGTGTGGAAAGTCCTCGCATCACATACCCGTGTTCTTCAGGCGGTGGATGTAAGCCACCTGAAACCTGGATGAGCCAGCGATGCAGGGAGGTTAGGTGGTGATAGCCTTCTTAACACACTCAGGACACTGAAGCACTAGCTGAGGGCTGGGGGAAATGCTAATTAGAGTGACATTAAAGTCACGTGAACCAAGATTAAAAAGTAAGGCCACCGCCACGGTTGTGAACCACTGATTGCAAGAAAACAGGGATGCATTAAGGATGTAAGGCAGTGTTTCTCAACTATATTGAGTGTAGACACCAGAGGGGCTCATGTGAAAATTGCATATCCTGGAGCCAGCGCCTATGGCACTGACACCCAAATGGGCACTGGTTTGAGTGCTGGCTGTACCACTTCCAATCCAGCTCCCTGCTGAGGGCCTGGGGAAAGCCACAGAAGGTGGCCCAAGTCCTTGGACCCCTGCACCCACGTGGGAGACCTGGAAGAAGCTCCTGGCTTTGGCCTAGCCATTGTGCCCATTTGGGGAGTGAACCAGCAGTCAGCTTTGTTTCTGTAACTCTGCCTTTGAAATAAGTAAATCTTTTAAGAAATACATATTCTGGTTCAAAATAAGTAACTCGGGTGGACATTTTGCCTAGCGGCTAAAAAAATGCCTGTTAAGGCCAGCGCCGTGGCTCAACAGGCTAATCCTCCGCCTTGCGGCGCTGGCACACCGGGTTCTAGTCCCGGTCGGGGCGCCGGATTCTGTCCCGGTTGCCCCTCTTCCAGGCCAGCTCTCTGTTGTGTCCCGGGAGTGCAGTGGAGGATGACCCAAGTGCTTGGGCCCTGCACCCCATGGGAGACCAGGAAAAGCACCTAGCACCTGGCTCCTGCCATCGGATGAGCGCGGTGCGCCGGCCACGGCGCGCCGACCGCGGCAGCCATTGGAGGGTGAACCAACGGCAAAGACCTTTCTCTCTGTCTCTCTCTCTCTCACTGTCCACTCTGCCTGTCAAAAAAAAAAAGCCTGTTAAAATGCCTGCATCCCGCATCAAAATACCCAGGTTTGATTTCCAGCCCAGCTCCTGACTCTAGCTTCCTGCTTGCTAATGCAGGCCCTGGGAGGCTGTGGTCATGGCTCAAGCGACTGCCACCCATGGGAGATGGAGATGGAGTTACTGGCTCCCAGCTTCAGCCTTGGCCTGGCCCCAGCTGTTGTGGGTATTTGGGAAGTGTAGCAGCAGGTATCAGCTCTTCCTTGTCTCTGTCTGTCTTCCTTTGCTTTTCTGTTTATTTGAGAGGCAGTTACAGAGGGAGGCGAGGGGGAGAGGGAGAGAGGTCTTCCATCTACTGGTTCATTCCCCAAATGGCCGCAATGGCTGGAGATGGGCCAGTGTGAAGCCAGGAACTGCTTCTGAGTCTCCCACGTGGGTGCAGGGGCCCAAGCATTTTGGGGCCATCCTCCACTGCTGTCCCAGGCTGTTAGCAGCAAGCTGGATGGCAGTGGAGCAGCTGGGTCTGGAAGTGGGCCCACATGGGATGCTAGCACCGCAGGTGGAGGCCTTACCTACTACCTTTCAAATTACACACGTACACACAATGAAAATGAATCAAAGACATACAGACATTAGCACTGAAGCTGTAAGGTGATGATAAAACTCTCGGAAGAAAACATGGGTATAAATTGTAGATATGCTGCCAAATTCACAACCAACCAATGAAGACATAGATTCCTTTGCATGTTAAAATGTGGATGCTTTGAAAGAGATGATCAAAAATTGAGAGCGCCCCTCCTGTTCCTCTCCCTCTGTCACTCTGCCTCTCCATGAACTAAATAGAAAAAAAGCAAAGGAAAGGGCGGGCGTGGTGGCCCAGCAGGCCAGCTGCTGCCTGGAATGCCCACACCTCACGTCCGAGTGCAGTCCCAGTCCTGGCTACTCCACTTGTGACCCAGTTCCCTGGAAGGAGCAGATGGTACATCAAGGTCTTGGGCCCCTACCACCATGTGGGAGACTGCATGGAGTTCCTGGTTTGCGCTGGCCCAGCCCTGGGGGTTGCGGGCATTTGCACAGTGAACCAGCAGATAGAAGATGGATTGATTTCTGACGATCCCCCCACCACCACCACCTCCGTCCCTTCTTCCCTCTCTGACCTTCTGTCTTTCCAATACAGTCTTGTAGAAAGTGAAAGAAAAAAACAACACGAGAGAGAAGACAATACTGCAAGTCCTAGGTCCAAGAAAGAGCTCCTGTGGGGCTGGCGCTGTGGTGCAGTAGGTTAGTGCTGCCTGCGGCACCCACACCCCATGAACAGTAAACAGCAGAACTGTAAGACTGCAGCAGCTGGCACGGCCTGCAGGGCTGGCATCCCATGTGGGCGCTGGTTCGAGTCCTGGCTGCTCCACTTCCCATCCAGTCCTCCTCTATGGCCTGGGAAAGCAGCAAAAGATGGCCAAGTGCTGGGGCGCCTGCACCCATGTAGGAGACCTAGAAGAGGCTCCTGGCTCCTGTGTGGCCTGACCCAGTATTAGCCACTGCAGCCATCTGGGGAGTGAACCAGTGGATGGAAGATCCATCTTTCTGTACCTTGACTTTTCAAATAAATAAATCTTAAAAAAAAAAAAAAATAGTCTTGCAGTTCAAAAAATCCATACACACACACACAAAATTCTTACATGTGAAAGCTGCTCCTTCCCAGTCATTGGGAAAATGCAAATCAAAGCCTTAAAAGAGATGCCCCTTCCTGCCCCCAGGATGGCTGTAATCTGAAGACCGCCACGTGTTGCCGAGGAGGACGGGGAAAAGTTGGAGCTCGCTCTGTGGTACAGTGCTGGCAAGAGTGCCACTAGGAAACCAGTGCAGCAGATTCGCCAAAGACTTCACTGCGCGCTCAGCTCTTGACCAATCCATTCCATTATTTGATTATATATGAGTATGCTTAAACCTTCATGGAGAAAGGGAATTTTGTTTTGGTAGAAGAAAATTTTTGAAATGTTTTTTCAGGCAATTTTTTTTTCCACAGACTTTTTGGAAAATCCTCTTGCTGTAGCTTGAAGAAGTTTTTTGGGGCCAGCGCCATGGCTCACTTGGTTGATCCTCTGCCTGCGGTGCCGGCATCCCATATGGGTGCTGGGTTCTAGTCCCGGTTGCTCCTCTTCCAGTCCAGCTCTCTATTGTGGCCCGGGAGTGCAGTGGAGGATGGCCCAAGTGTTTGGGCCCTGCACCCACATGGGAGACCCGGAGGAGGCGCCTGGCTCCTGGCTTCAGATCGGCACATTGCGGGCCGTAGCAGCCATTTGGGGGTGAACCAATGGAAGGAAGACCTTTCTCTGTCTCTCTCACTGTAACTCTGTCAAATAAGTAAAAAAAAAAAAGTTTTGCACCAGAAGTTCCCTGAGCTTATTAAAGTACCCTTGAATGTGCCCTAAGAGAAACACAAACATAACCCCTACAGAAACGTGTATGTTAATGGCGGTAGCAGTGTCATAACAGCTGAAACAGTGCGGACAACCCAAATATCCATGGAAAGACCTGTGCCTTTTTTTATATGTGGTATATCCATAGAGTGGAATATTACTCAGCAAGAAAGAATGACAAACCGATAGAGGATAAGGCCGGGACATGTGTACGCTGGCCCTGGGACTCCTGTTGGCAGCTGTGTGTGCCACTGCTGGATGTGATAGAAGAACTTCTCAAGGTCTTCACTTCTACGTAGGTTAACCGCTGAGCCCCTGCTACAGCGGCGCAAGTGGCATGCGTAACGCACTGCACAGCACTTGGCTCTGTGACCTCAGGGTGTAACCAGCTACCTCCTCGGTGACAGTGGGGTCGAGGCCTTCTCTCTGCTTCCCCTGACCCGGAGGCTTCCTCTTCTGAGCGTGTTAAATGCTGAATAGGATTCCAGCCAAGCTCTCTCTGGCAGTCTTGAAGTAAAGGTTGGCTCAGCCTGGCTTCATGAGACAGTCATTTGGGTTGTATCTCACTTGTGCCTCTCTCTTTTTTTTTTTAAAGATT
Source organism: Sylvilagus bachmani (assembly GCA_015711505.1). NCBI lineage: Eukaryota > Metazoa > Chordata > Mammalia > Lagomorpha > Leporidae > Sylvilagus > Sylvilagus bachmani. The sequence goes on along the minus strand of CM027406.1, from coordinate 1,304,773 downwards.
TATTTTATTTGAAAGAGTTACAGGGAGAGAGAGAGAGGTCTTCCATGCACTGGTTCACTCCCCAAATGGCCGCAATGGCTGGAGCTGCCCCGATCCAAAGCCAGGAGCCTCTTCCTGGTCTCCCATGCAGGTGCAGGGGCCCAAGGACTTGGGCCATCTTCTACTGCTTTCCCAGGCCACAGCAGAGAGCAGGATCGGAAGAGGAGCAGTCACTTTGTTTGATTAAAGTACCCTGTGATGCCTTCCCTCCCGACAGTATCCATTTAAACAAGCCTACAGTCTTGCCCCTCCCCCACAGTTACCCAGCATGCACCGGATGCTTTAGACCCATCTGACGGAGCTTCCCCCGTGTGATAAAGACCAGGAGGCCCAGCTGCTGCATGCACGCGTGTTCCTGTCGTGGCGCCCCTATTAGATGAGGCATGCACTTTCCATTTCATCATGGTCTCCCATGTGCCGTGGAATGGAGAGAGAATAACGAGCAGATTGAAGTCTGCCTGTTTAGTCTACTCCTGTTCTTGGGCTCCCGCCCACTGAGAGGGTTCTCCGGAGAGGCACAGGGGGTGAGCACTAGGTCGGAGGTGCCTGGTGAGTGTCTCATGCTCAGGATGGCCCAGTGAGTGTGTGGCAGTTCTGTCCCTGAAGCCCAGCTTTGTCTTGGTTCCTATTCCAGAGCCAGCTGCTGAGCAGGTTGCACGCTTCAGGGACCTCATCCTAGACCAATCTGATCTCACCTTGGCCAAGGGTGGCGGCTCCCATACTCCTGCAGGGTGGAGAGTGAGGCTACCGTAGCTCCTCAGGCTCTTCTGGGGCTTGCTGAGGACACCCAGGCCTGGAATGAGTTTCAGGTCCTGGTCTCAGCCCTCCGTATTGTCTCAGTTCTCACAACCACATGGGACAAGTGGTGGCCCACTTTACAGGAGAGGGACAGTATTTCACCCAGAACTCCTTGGGTGTGTGGAAGGGAAGCCAGCGGAGGGGGAGACGTGCCAGGCGCTGTTCGTAGGACTGGGGTTTTGCCTGTTTTGAGCCACTGCAAACCGTCCTGTACTGGGAAACAATGGTGCTCTCCCAACCCCTGGCCAAGCCTGCACCTCTAGCAGCCGGACTGGGTCTCCTGTGCTTCTGCTGCCCGTGTCTGCTCTGGCCACCAGAGGGCAGTACTGGCTCACACCTGGGCCTCCCTGAGGTCTGTTAGGATCGAAGCCGCAGACCCACCAGACTCAATGCCTTTTTTCCTTCTTTAATGACAATTTTCTAATGCCTCCCCCCCACATCTTAAATGACATTAACTGGAAACAGAATCTGAGTAAATAATAAATATGATTGCTATCTTCCTCTAACTTAACCTACAGGTTAAGTACCGTCTGATAAATGAGTTTCAGCGTGTAGAGTCGGGCAGGACTATGCCGTGTGAGCACGGTGGAATGGGTAGGTGCTGTCTCCATCCATGAGCCACAGAGGAATTACAAATGCAGGTGGATGTCAGTTGTGTCGTATTGGTGACAAATAAATTGCAAATACTTTGGTAAGGTTAAGAGGGAATACAGCTGTCCTTGTACGGATGAGGTTATTGCATTCCAGAAAGTTTCAGTGTCACATTAAGATCTGCAAAAATGGCTCAGATGCAGTGTCTGTTCCTTTAACGCCTCAGTAACATCAGCAGGATGTTTGCACATCTGTTCTCTGTTGTGGAGAACTGCCCAGGTCCTGCATGGAATCCAGCACCCTGGCCCTCACCCACGGAGGGCCAGCGCCCCTAGGCACTGAGAACATCCCTGCACACTCTTTAAAACAGTTAGTTATTTGAAAGGCAGAGTTACACAGAGAGAGAGAGGTCTTCCATCCACTGGTTCACTCCCCAAATGGCCACAACGGCCAGAGTTGCGCCAATCAGGAGCCAGGAGCTTCTTCCAGGTCTCACACGTGGGGCGCAAGGACCCAAGGACTTGGGCCATCTCCCACTGCTTTCCCAGGCCATAGCAGAGAGCTGGATCGGAAGTGGAGCAGCTGGGACTCCAACCGTCACCCATACAGATGCCAACCCTGGAGGCAGTGGCCACCGTGCCGGCATCTCTCCAAATGCATACGTGCTGCAGCAGGAAATTCACAAGTCAACAATCTTGACAGCTTCCCTTCTGGAAAAGGTCTTTTTTTTTTTGACAGGCAGAGTGGACAGTGAAAGAGACAGAGACAAAGGTCTTCCTTTGCCGTTGGTTCACCCTCCAATGGTTGCTGCGGCCGGCGCACTGCGCTGATCCGATGGCAGGAGCCAGGTGCTTCTCCTGGTCTCCCATGGGGTGCAGGGCCCAAGCACTTGGGCCATCCTCCACTGCACTCCCGGGCCACAGCAGAGAGCTGGCCTGGAAGAGGGGCAACCGGGACAGAATCCGGCGCCCCGACCGGGACTAGAACCCGGTGTGCTGGCGCCGCAGGCGGAGGATTAGCCTAGTGAGCTGCAGTGCTGGCCAGGTCATTTTTCCTTTAATATCACTGTTGCAACCTTTATCCTACCAAAATGGGTTTTTAAATTATCATGAGGTATTACCACCCAAACCCTATCTTTTGGATGGCAATTAGTTTTTTATAGGATTTGGGTTTTTTTTTTTTTTAAGATTTATTTATTTATTTGAAAGAGTTATACAGAGAAAGAGAGAGAGGTCTTCCATCTGATGGTTCACTCTCCAACTGGCAGCAAAGGCCCGATCTGCACTGATCCGAAGCCAGGAGCCAGGAGCTTCTTCCAGGTCTCCCACGTGGGTGCAGGGGTCCAAGGACTTGGGCCATCTTTTGCTGCTTTTCTAGGCCATAGCAGAGAGCTGGATCGGAAGTGGAGCAGCCAGGACTCAAACTGGCACTGCAGGTGGCAGCTTTAACCTGCTGCGCCACAGCACCGCCCCTGGCAATTAATTTTTTCCATTTAAATTATACACATGAGAGTACTTCACAAAACTCATGGGCAGATGAAATTAAAAGATATTTATTTTGGTGCAAAAAAAATACTGAAACCCATGCAATTTTTTCTTAAATGCATTTTCCACCACCTTTTGAAGACCTTTTATATGAATGGATTTCCATTTTTTTGTACCAAAATAAACATGTTTTAAATCAACTTTCAATGAATTCCTCCCCACCCCCCTTAAAGCTACATGTATTTATTTGAAGAGCAAAGAGATCTTTCTTTCACTGGTTCACTCCTCCAATGGCTGCCACAGCCAGGGCTGGGCCAGGAACTCCATCCAGGTCTCCCACAGGGGTAGCAGGGGCCCAAGTACTTGGGTCTTCATCTGCTGTCTTCCCAGGCGCATTACCAGGACGCCAGATCAGAAGAGGAGCGGCTGGGGCTTGGACCTGGGATGGGATGCCTGCATTCCATGTGGCGACTTAGCCCACTGGGCCACCATGTGGGACCCTGAAGTCTCCTTGTTGTCTGAGCGTGGAGCACTGAGTTGCCTCCCTCTTACTGAGAAGGATTCCTGTCCTAAGACCACATGAACCAACGGAGGAAGCTCCAGGTAAGAACAGTGTGTCAAGGCAACTGATACATGGGATTCCAGACCTGGCAGGTGATCTGGCCAGAAGCCACAACAAGATGCAGAGTAGCACATGGCATAAAAAGCTTGTAAGTCTACAAATCCCACAGGGAGACAGGGTAGGAGCTTGCTACATCATGCCTTTACCTGTGCATTAGGAGCCAGCCCTTATGGTGTCTTGCTGATTTTTTTTTTTTTTTAAGATTTATTTATGGGGCCGGTGCTGTGGCTCAGAGGGTTAACACCCTAACCTGAAGCGCGGGCATCCCATATGGGCACCAGTTTGAGACTCGGCTGCTCCACTTCTGATCCAGCTCTCTGCTATGGCCTGGTAGAGCAGTGGGAGATGGCCCAACTGCTTGGGCCCCTGCACCCGCATGGGAGACCCTGAAGAAGCTCCTGGCTCCTAGCTTCGGATTGGCGCAGCTTCAGCTGCTGTGGTCAGTTGGAGAGTGAACCATCGGATGGAAGACCTCTCTCTCTCTCTGCCTCTCCTCTCTCTGTGTAACTCTTTCAAATAATAATAATATTAATAATAGTAATAGTAATAATAAAACTTTCGGCCGGTGTCGCGGCTCACTAGGCTAATCCTCTGCCTGCAGCGCCGGCACACCAGGTTCTAGTCCCAGTCAGGGCGCCGGATTCTGTCCCGGTTGCCCCTCTTCCAGGCCAGCTCTCTGCTGTGGCCCGGGAGTACAGTGGAGGATGGCCCAAGTGCTTGGGCCCTGCACCCCATGGGAGACCAGGAGAAGCACCTGGCTCCTGGCTTCGGATCAGCGCGGTGCACCAGCCGCAACGCGCCGGCCGCAGCAGCCATTGGAGGGTGAACCAACGGTAAAGGAAGACCTTTCTCTCTATCTCTCTCTCACTGTCCACTCTGCCTGTCAAAAAATAATAATAATAAAAATAAAAAAACTTTCACATAATAATTAAAATAATTATAAAATATTATAATTTTTATAAAATAATTATTTATTTGAAAGTCAGAGTTACACAGAGAGAGAGGAGAGGCAGAGAGAGTGAGAGAGAGAGGTCTTCCATGTGCTGGTTCACTGCCCAGATGGCCACAGTGGCTGGCTCTGCGCCAATCCAAAGCCAGGAGCCAGGAGCTTCTTCCCTGTCTCCCGTGTGGGTTTAGCAGCCATCTTTCATTGCTCTCCCAAGCCACAGCAGAGAGCTGGATCAGAAGTGGAGCAGCCGGGTCTCGAACCAGTGCCCATATGGGATGGCGGCACTGCAGGCGGTGGCTTACCCTGCTATGCCACAGTGCCAGCCCGTCTTGCTGGTTTTTCCAGTCTCATCAGGAAGACTTGTGACAGCACTTCCTTCTTTGTGAACAAGGAGCGGCTTCAGCTGAACCAGCAGCTGATCACGGTTCTCCCAGGAAGAGGGAGACAGCAGGCTGCAGGGACAGCATGAGAGGCGACAAGCTAGCCTGTCACACACACAGCACCCACTGCCTGGCACGGAACTGCTGATGAGCCAAGAATGTTCTTAGCACTGTGAGCTGGCATCACTATTTTAAAAAAATTTTTTAGATTTTTTATTTTCAGTTTTATTTGAAAGGTAGATCTTCCATCCCCTGGTTCACTCACCAAATGCCTGCCACAGTCGGGGCTGGGCCAGTCCAAAGCCAGGAACCAGGACAGCTTCTGGGTCTCCTACACGGGTGGCGGGAACACATGTACTTGAGCCATCTTCTGCCGTCTCCCAGGTACACATTAGCAGGGTGCTGTGTCAGAAGAGAGTAGCTGGGACTCGAACCAGGAACTCCACGAAGTGATGTGCGTGTCCCGAGAGGCAAATTAACAGCTACACTAAACATCCATCCCCGAGCTGACATAATTTCAGCCAAAGGGCAAGAAGTCATCACTGCTGCTGGCACACATATTTGTATCAGGCCACTGAGCTGTTTGTTCAACAGCTAGTTTTCCCATTGCTCTCCTCTGTGATCTTAGCCCAACAGCCACTGCTCTGAACCACGGCTCAAGGCGAGAGACTTAGAAGTTGCATTTATTTCTACAAAGGCACGAGTGACAATGTTCTCAACTCAGTAAGGATTTCTGGTCATTTGAGTTGCAGATGAGTTTTTGACTCCAACTTGAGTCTGATTTCCTTTCTTCTTCTCCCGTTGTGACACTTTGTATCACAAATCCCTAAAAACACAACCGGACGAGTACATCTTGACGCTCTGTGGTCACTCCTCCTGGGAAGGACTCATAGCATGGAGGAGGATGGAACAAGGCGTGGGCTGGGCTGGAGACGCTGCCTGTTTTCCAGAGCGCTGGCGTGCCTGATTCTCAGCTCATTTTCAGGGTGTCCAGGATCGTCGCCGTGATCTCCGAAAGACTTCTGTCCACACTGATCTCGATGAAGTTTTCTGGAGCACACGGGGGCTCCAGGGTGTCAAACTGGGACTGCAGTAACTCGGGGGGCATAAAGTGCCCCTCCCTCCGGAGCAGGCGTCCAGAGATGACCGCAAACGACCCGCTCAGATGCACCACCAAGAGCTGAACTGCTGCTGGCTGGTCTTCCTTCCCTGGCTCCTCAGCTGGGGGAGCGGCGCCATCTTTTCCTCGTATTAGGATGTCTCTGTACATTTTCTTTAGGGCTGAACAGGCTAGTACCACATGCTGTCCTGAGGCTACGTCTCTGTTTTAAAAAGAGAGAGAGACAGAGAAGCTAAAATATTTAAACATTTAAAATAACCCATGTCGGGGCCCGCGCTGTGGCGTACCAGGTAAAGCATCCCATCCGGGGCACCGGTTCGAGTCCCAGCTGTTCCACTTCCCATCTAACTCTCTGCTATGGCCTGGGAAAGCAGTGGAAGATGGCCCAAGTCCTCGGGCCCCTCTACCCATGTCAGAGACCTGGAAGAAGCTCCTGACTCCTGGCTTCAGATCGGCACAGCTCCGGCCGTTGTGGCCATTTGGAGAGTGAACCAGCAGATGGAAGACCTCTCCACCTCTCTGTAAGTCTGCCTTTCAAATAAAAAATATTTTTAAACCAAAATCACTCATGTCAGTTCCGGGCACAGGACTCCAGTCTTATGTCCCAGCCCATGGACGGCATTAGAGTGGCGGGGAAGCCTCGGGCAGTGGTGTTTCTGGTTCCAGCCCTTCCCCTAGGGGGCTGAAGTGTGAGGCACAGTACAACTGCCTTTTTCCCCTGCCTCTAATGCAGTGCGCTGGGAGAGCCGGCGGTCCCCGGCACAGAGCTGGAGGGGGCACTGGTCTCTGTCGTCGAGGTGAGCAGGAAGTGAGGTTTCAGAGTTGCACTGAGGACAAAACTCCAGTGAGGGGCGGGAAACCGAGTCTACCCTGGAGAAGCACGATGGCATCCGTAGCTCATGGGTGGGAGGCGCACATTTTGCGGTCCGGAAGCAACTCAGAATTCAGATGCACAGGTAACCAGGGGGCCTGGGGCTCTGTACAGAGTTCCTTCCCAAACTTTGGGATGTGTCCTTGAAGGGGCTACAGGCACGTTAGACGGGAGACCCACCAGTGAAGTGCATCATCAAACCCGTCAATGCTCAAGTCCATTGTGTAAAACAGTATTTGCATACAGCCTGCGCACACCCTCCTGTGCGCCTTATTTTCTGAAACACAGGTTTATTTACTTGAAAGGCAGAATTACACAAAGAAAGGGAGATACACAGATCTCTCATCTGCTGGTTCTCTCTCCAAATGGCCACACCACCTGGGGCTGGGCCAGCTGGAAGCCAGGAGCCAGGAACTCCATCCAGGTCTCCCCTGTGGAATGGCAGGGGCCCAGCACTTGGGCCATCCTCTGCTGCTTTCCCAGGCCATAGCAGAGAGCTGGATCGCAAGTGGAGCAGCCGGACGGGGACCTGATTCAGAGCTCATGTGGGATACAGTGTCACAGGCAGTGGCTGGCCCTGGCTGAGCTGTCAGCCCTGCTCCTGTATACTTTAAAACTCCTCTGCGTGACTTGTAATTCCTAATGCCATGTAAACAGTTATGCTGCTTAGGGAACAGTGACAAGAAAAATGTATGAGGGTACTTCAAAAAGTTCATAGACAGTGGAATTACAGTTTACTTGCATGCAAAAAAAAAATCTGAAACTCATGCATCGGAGTCCATGTTCAGTCACAGGCAAAGCTGCATTGTATTTCCTATCTGCAGCTGCCTGAGTCTCTGGGTGCTGAGGGCTGGCTGTGCTGAGCTGCCAGCCATTCCCAAGACAGCAGTGAGCACACAGTGTTGTGGTTTTTTTCAACAATTATTTTTAAGATTATTTATTCAAAAGAGAAAGTTACACAGAGAGAGGAGAGAGATACCTTCCATCTACTGGTTCACTCCCCAGTTGGCTGCAATGGCCGGCTCTGCGCTGATCCAAAGCCAGGAGCCAGGAGTTTCTGCCAGGTCTCCCACGTGGGTGCAGGGGCCCAAGGTTTTGGGCCATTCTCTACTGTTTTCCCAGGCCATAGCAGAGAGCTGGATTGGAAGTGGAGCAGCCGGGTCTCGAACCGGCGCCCATATGGGATGCCGGTGCTTCAGGCCAGGACGTTAACCCACTGCACCACAGCGCTGGCCCCTTATGTATTTATTTGTACTCGAAAGACAGAAGCAGAGACAGGCAGACAAAGAAAGATCTATGCCTAGGTTCATTCCCTAAACGTCTGTTCAGGCCAAAGCCAGGATCCCTGCCTGTGTCTCCCATGTGGGTGACAGAGATCCAACTACTTGAGCAGGGAGCTAAAATTGGGAGTGGAGCCAGGATTAGGATCCAGCCACTCTGATATGGGATGTCGGCGTCCCAAGCGTATCTTAGCCACTCCACTACATGCACACCTAAGACTTTATTTTTGGTTCACTCCCCCAATGGCCGCCACGGCCGGCGCTGCGCATCCGAAGCCAGGAGCCAGGTGCTTCCTCCTGGTCTCCCATGCAGGTACAAGGCCCAAGCACCTAGGCCATCCTCCACTGCCTTCCCGGGCCACAGCAGAGAGCTGGACTGGAAGAGGAGCAACCGGGAATAGAACCCGGCTCCTATATGGGATGCCGGCGCCACAGGTGGATGATTAACCAAGTGAGCCACGGTGCTGGCCCCAGCTTCTCACTTCTGCTTCCATTACTGGTCTATATTACAGTGCAGGTAAACTCTGCTGAGGCTATCTGCTAGAAACCAAGGCGGCAGGAGGTCAGACCTAAGACCCTAAACCCTGCAAAGTTAAAAAAGGGGCCATGTGGTGCGGCAGGCTGAGCCACTGTCTGTGATATCACCACTTATCAGAGCACCGGTACTGGTCTAAGCTGCTCTGCTTCCGATCCAGCTCCCTGCGAACACACCTGGGAAAGCAGCGGAAAATGGCCCAAGTCCTTGGGCCCCTGCACCCACGCGGGAAACCCTGAGTTCCAGGCTCCTGGCTTTGGTACGGCCCAGCTCCTGCTGTTGTGGCCATTTGGTGGGTGGAAGATCTTGTCTCCCTCCACCACTACGCCTTTACAAAATGTCTTCATCTTAGAAAGCAAGATTTATAACCCATTTTCTGACTTTTTTTTCTTTCCATGTCTCAACTGGGGTTTCCAGTGGGTTCAGGCCCTTGGGGTTGGGAGGGGTGTTTGCTCAGGGCAGACTACAGAGCTCGACACTGCGGGACTGTAATCCCAGTGGCCAAGTGTCTGTGGGCTTACAAATGATAGCAGGTCCTCCTGGGATCCAGCCTGAGGTAGGGGCCAAGAGGTGGCTGAGGTCGTCTGTAACAGGGACAGCACTCTTAACCGTGGTTCTCAGCCCTCACTGTGACACGGTTCTAAGTGCCAGGCACCACCTCACGTACTCTTCATACTAGTCTGTGAGCGGGAGCTGTGTCGATCCCCACTTCACAGAGGAAGCAGCAGGCTGTGGAAACCAAGAGGCTGATGGAGAGTCCCAGGCTAGCAATTCTAGAAAGAGCCCCAGTGAGCTCCGTGGCTGCCTGAATCATGGCCGGCTCCTTGAGAGAAGTGCCTTCCATTCCCGAGGCCTTCATCCCCAGTCAGTTCTGATTTCACGGATGTATTTTTCTTCCTGAGGTTTCCGATGGCTTTTCTTGATTCACTGGCCTGTGCCAAGGCCTAGAGCTCTTACCTTAGTAGAACATCGTGCAGTGTGCAGAGCCACGGGATCCTATCCTGCAATTAAAGCGGACACCAAGTGACTTTTGCAGATGCTGTTTGCACAGACATGTGGCAGTCACGACCCAGATGCTAAGGAGCCGGGAGACTGTCCAGGGCTGGGCAGTTAACCACACCGCCCCCTTTTATAAATTTAGATCTTAGTGGCTCTTTTCAGAGCGGGGGAGGTGGGTGGGTCACTGTTCCTCAACAGCGTCCCAGCCATGGGACCAGGCCCCCCACGCCCACTTTCTAGAAATCTGTCCTAGGAAATTCTCCAACTCTGTTTAGGTCTTCCAGTTTACCGGCATTAAAAACATTGTACAAAATGACCACCAGGCTGTGTGTTCGAGGTGTATGTGAAACATAAATGGGCTTCTGTGTTCAGACCGGGGGCCTCCCCCCACAAGGCTATCAGTATACACACAAACATCCCCAACTCTGCACAAATCCAAACTCAAAACACTTCTGGTCCCAAAGAGCGTGGATACGGGCTACTCAACCTGTATTGGGTTTTGGATGAACCAAAGAGGCAGGGAAGTTTATTTAATTACCAATGATTCTTTTCTTAAAAACTTTTTACAAAGAATTTATCTATTAAGGTGAAAGGCAGAGAGAGAGAAGAAAAACTCCACAGTTTAATTAGCAGACATCTGGGGGTCGATGAACCCAGTGCTGTTAGTCTGTGAAGAAATGTCTCAGCATTTTCCAGATTTACTATGTGGGCAAATAGTACATTGATAATCAGGGAAAACTGTATTCTTTTTTTTTTTTTTTTTGACAGGCAGAGTGGACAGTGAGAGAGAGACAGAGAGAAAGGTCTTCCTTTGCCGTTGGTTCACCCTCCAAAGGCTGCCGCGGTCGGCGCACCGCAGGAGCCAGGTGCCAGGTGCTTCTCCTGGTCTCCCATGGGGTGCAGGGCCCAAGCACCTGGGCCATCCTCCACTGCACTCCCGGGCCACAGCAGAGGGCTGGCCTGGAAGAGGAGCAACCGGGACAGAATCCGGCGCCCCAACCGGGACTAGAACCTGGTGTGCCGGCCCCGCAAGGCGGAGGATTAGCCTGTTGAGCCACGGCGCCGGCCGAAAAACTGTATTCTTCAAAAATATTCTTAAAATTATTTATTTATTTAAAAGACAGAGAGAGAGAGACAGACAGAGACAGGCAGGGAGCCATCTTCCATCTGCTGGTTCACTCCCCAAATGCACACAACAGATGGGGCAGGGCCAGGCCAAACTCAGGAGCCAGGAGCTTCGTCCGGGTCTCCCTTAGTGCACAGCAGGTACCTGACTACTTGAGCCACCACCATGGCCTCCCAGCGTGGGTGTTAGCCAGCAGCTGGAAGGCAGGGTGGAACCAGCACTCCAACGCAGGCGTCCCAAGAGGGGTCTTCAACGGCTGCGCCGTCACCCCCCACGCCCAGCCCTCTAAAGCATACTGTGCAGCTGAAGTCTACTCAGCATCACCGGGGCTCAGGTCGCACGGCGTGGGCCCGGCACACAGGAGAGGCTCACGGACAGCAGCTTGGGAATCCCTTGGGATCGGCGTCACCGCCACAGCCCAGCACGGGTGCCTGTCCCCCTGGACTAGTATGCAGTGAGGGACAAGCTCTCCACAGCCGGGCACTGGGGACGCTGCCGAGCTTCGCAGATGTGGCTGGCTTTCACACCGCATTAAATCCCAATGAGCCTCCTCTTGCACAAAGCTCCTGATGTGTTCAGCCCTATACCCCGAGAGCCCTGTGACAGCACACTCTCTCCGTCCTCTCCAGTCTCTTCCCTGGGCCTCTGCCTTGGGCGCCCTGTACTCCATCCACAGGTGCCCCCCATGGCACGATGCTGTGTGTGTGTGTGTGTGTGTGTGTGTGTGTGTGGAAGGCGGGGCAGGCTGGTTGGGACCAGCCCAGCTGTTACCCACACCTTCACTCTGACTCGCTGGGTTGGTGTCAAGAATGTCAGCTGGGCTGGTACTGCGGCATAGCAGGTAAAACCGCCACCTGCAGTGCCAGCATCCCATACAGTGCCGGTTCGAGTCCCGGCTGCTCCACTTCTGATCCAGCTCTTTGCTATGGCCTGGGAAAGCAGCAGACAATGGCCCAAATCCTTGGGCCCCTGAACCCGCGTGGGAGACCCGGAAGAAGCTCCTGGCTCCTAGCTTTGAATCAGCCCAATCCAGCCGTTGCAGCCATTTGGAAAGTGAACCAATGGATGGAAGATTCTCTCTCTCTCTCTCTCTCTCTGCCTCCCTGTGACTCTGCCTTTCAAATAAATAAATAAATCTTAAAAAAAAAAGTCAACCATCTGCAGTCCCACCCCTTTCTCTCTTTTTGTTTAAATTCATTTATTTATTTGAAAGGCAGAGTCACAGAGAGTGAGCTTCCATCCTCTCTGGTTCACTCCTCAAATAGTCGCAACAGCCGGAACTGGGCCAGGACACAGCCAGGAGCCAGGAGCTTCCTCTGGGTGCAGGGGCCCAAGGGCTTGGGCCATCCTCTGCTGCTTTCCCAGGCCACAGCAGACAGCTGGATCGCAAGTCAAGCACTGGAGGCCAGCACTGTGGTGTGGTAGAACTGGGCTTCCACCTGCGGCACTGGCATCCCACATCTGCCAATTCCAGTCCCGGCTGCTCCTCTTCTGATCCAGCTCCCTGCTATGGCCTGGGAAATCAACAGACGATAGCCCCTGTGCTTGGGTCCCTGCATCCACGTGGGGGACCCAGAGGAGGCTTCCAGCTCCTGGCTTCTGGCTTAGGATCAGCCCAGCTCCAGCCATTGTGGCCAACTGGGGAGTGAACCAGCTGGTAGAAGACCCCCTCCACCCCACCTCTCTCTGTGTGTAACTCTGACTTTCAAATAAATAAATCTTAAATATAAATACACACACACACACACACACACACACACACAGGGGCTGGTGCTGTGGTATAGTGGGCAAAGCTGCCACCTGCAGTGCCCGCATCCCATATGGGCCCCAGTTCGAGTCCCAGCTGTTCCACTTCCAGTCCAGCTCTCTGCTATGGCCTGGGAAAGCAGTCGAAGATAGCCCAAGCCCTTGGGCCCCTGCACCCATGTGGGAGACCTGGAAGAAGCTCCTGGCTCCTGGCTTTGGATTGGTGGAGAGCCAGCCGTTGTGGCCATCTGGGGAGTGAACCAGCAGATGGAAGACTCTCTCTCTCTCTCTCTCTCTGCCTCTCCTCTCTCTGTGTGTAACTCTGACAGTCAAATAAATAAATAAATCTTAAAAAAAAATACAGAACTCTAGCACCAGCTGGAAACTTGGAAACCATTTAGCCTAACAGCCCCATTGTATAAGAAAACTAGTCTCAAAATAAATCAATAAATAAATAAATAAAATCTTTAAAAACTAGTCTCAAACATAAAGGGACTCAAAGCTAGACATCAAACTGATTTTTTCCCCTAAAAACTAAAATGCTACCCTGATCATTTCAACCGGCTCTCTAGGTAGAGTCTAGGCTTCTCTCGAATGCTCCACGCCACTGTGGCAGGAGAGCGATCACTCAGTACAGTCAGTCACAGCTGTGGAGCCCGGGCCTGGAAGGGGCCTGAGCAGATCACTAAGCCAGCCCTCCGTGTGACATGGCGACCACACGCGCAGGACACGATGAGGACCCAGATGGTGACAGCCTGACCCCCCACCCCATTTCTTGGTCCACCCAATCAGGTGCTCCTTTTAAATCTGTGTGTCAAGGTTTCAGTTATACAAAAACCTCCTCGAGGTCAACGGAGATGAATGTGGAGAGAAACTGGAGCTCTGGGCCAGCGTCTCCATGGTTCGGGTTGCTCATTCTGTCTTAGTCCAGTGAAGCCACCGCAGGGCTGCCCCTCCCCTCCATGTCCCCAGAGCCTTCCGGAGCCCCAGGCCCGCGTGCAGGAAGTGAGCGACAGCACGAGTGAGAAGGAAACCACGTCAACGCGGGCCATTTTCTCTTCTTGCCCTTGGGGACCCGGCGCTCCACACAGCCCTTGGGGTCCTCGACCCAGCAAAAAGCACCAGCAAACGAAACAGGCCTTTAAAGCTCAGGACGCGGGGTCTGCCAGTCTCTCTCCCCTCCCCACGGCTCCCTAAAACCCAGGGCAGACCCCAGAGCGCGCACCCCCCGCCCCCCACCATCACCAGCAAGCTTCCCTGGCCCCCAGCCAAGGTCGCTCCGCCCGCACCTCACGCCACTCGGCTCCACCATCGGCCTAGTTTCTTCTCTTCATAGCACTTCACCGCTACCTCCAGCTTGCCTGCCTCCTCCTCCTGGCCCAAGGTCCACGGGCGCGGGACCTCTGCAGTCTTACTCTGGGGGTCCCAGCTGCTCACTTCATTTTGATGGCAGCGGCCCACAGAGTCCCTGGAGCAGTGCCAGTCACGGTCCACTGACAGCCCTTCAAGGCAGAACCGTGGGACCAGACAGAGACGGGGCAAGCACCCGGGGGGGGGGCAAGGCCACCGAGAGTGCACATAGCAGTGCTGGCCTTTGTCCTCGGAGCACGTGGGCCCTGCGTGCCAGGGCTGCTCCAGGCCCAGGCTGGGGGTCCTGCGCACCTGCATCGCCTGAGTGACAGCCAGTGAACGCCAGCACACGCACCCTGCCTGACTGGTTAACAGAGACCCTGGGAGATGGCTACGCAGGCACTCATGCATTCCCCCAAATGCACGCCATACACATTTCCTTAACCAAAACAGCCACAGCCGCTGCCCCTTTTTTGGGGGGGATGTAAAATTTAGTTGCCGAGACACAAATATGAATGAAATGCTCACACTTGATTTCAACTGTCATGCTGCAGCTGGGACAAGGCAATGGATTTGCCACGGTGCTCGGCGAGTCCATCACGGATCCGTGCAGCCAGTCAGGGAGGGCTTCCCTGCAGAAGTGGCATGGAGCCAAGACCTGAAGCTGAAGCAGGGCTGGGGGTGGGGGTGGGGTGGGGGTGAGCACATTCCAGGCAGCAGTGGGGAGGAGTCGGGGAGCAGGAGGGGCTCACTCATGGGGCCAAGGCAGCTCCCACAGCAACACACTGGAGCCTGGCACCGGTGCCAGACCACACGCTCTTAGGAGCCTGGGCATTAGCGGGGATGGCCAGACTGGAGTTTGCAAAGGTCTCCGTGGCTTTGGGGTGGAGGCTGACTGGACTGGGAGGAGAGGACAAGCCCCGCCACCAGGGGGCACTGCGGAGCCTCTGCCCTCTTAGGGATGGCATTCGGTTTTGTTTTATTTCCAAAGAAGCCTTTTATTTAATGAGTACAAATTCCATATGTACTTTAGAAATACAGTGATTCTTCTCACCATCCCCGCCCTTCCACCCCACTCCCACCCCACCTCCTCCTCTCTCTTCCATTAAGATTCTCCATTAAGATTCGATTTCAATTAACTTTTTTTTTCTTTTCTTACAGGCAGAGTAGACAGTGAGAGAGAGAGAGAGAGAGAGACAGAGAGAAAGGTCTTCCTTTGCCATTGGTTCACCCTCCAATGGCCGCCGTGGCCGGCGCGCTGCAGCCGGCGCACCGCACTGATTCGAAGCCAGGAGCCAGGTGCTTCTCCTGGTCTCCCATGCAAGTGCAGGGCCCAAGCACTTGGGCCATCCTCCACTGCCCTCCCGGGCCACAGCAGAGAGCTGGCCTGGAAGAGGGGCAACCGGACAGAATCCGACACCCTGACTGGGACTAGAACCTGGTGTGCCAGCGCTGCTAGGTGGAGGATTAGCCTAGTGAGCCACGATGCCGGCCCTATTTCAATTAACTTCATACACAGAAGACCAACTCTATACTAAGTAAAGATCTCAACAATTTGCACCCCCCACACACACACAAACTGTTTGAGAACTAGTTCTACAGTTCACTCTCATAATACAACTCATTGAGGACAGAGATCCTGATAGGGAGTAAGTGCACAGTGACTCCTGTTGTTGATTTAATAATTAACACTCTTAGCGATGACATCAGTGATCATTCTTGACATGAGCTGCCTAGGCTCTGGGAGCCTTTTGAATCTACAATCTCTTTCAGTATTTAGGCAAGGCCATGAGCAAAGTGGAAATTCTCTCCTCCCTTCAGAGAAAGGTACCTCCTTCTTCAAGGGACTGCATTCCAAAGCCCCAGGACAGGGTGCTGTGGCAGGCTCTGTCCCTGGAGCTGAGTTCAGAGAATTCAGGGCCGCCACTAACATCGGGGAGGCCCCGGCGTGCACCTGGCTCTTGGCAGCACCTGGGGCTCGTGACTCCCGACTCGGGACCTGGACCCCACCGGGTGCTGCTGAGACCTCAGCCTGCGCTGCACACGGCCAGCGGCCTTACCTGGTCGTTCAGCGGGATCCCCCTCTCCATCTTCCTGCGATTTTCCTCCGGGTGGTAGTCATCCGCATCGTAGAATTTCCAGCCCAACTTTAAGAACAGAAGGAAAAGAGGGTCTTTGTGGCCCAGGTGGCAGGCAGTGCAGTTCGCCTGACAGCCACCAGGGGTCACTAACGGGCAGGTGCAGAAACACTCCCACCCCTGTGGGGCGCCCTTTTTCGTTCACTACTGTTTGCAATCAAGGGGAAAACTGCTCCAGTGGGTTCCAGGCCACGCCGTGGGGTGGGGAGAGGGTCCATGCAAAGCACACGGCAGGCCCGCAGGAAGGGAGGGAGGGGAGCCATGACACAAGCACACAGTGGCACACGCAGCCCAGAGTCCCTGTGAACAGGCTACCTCGGATGCCAGCAGAGCGCCCACGGTCGACCTGTGGAGAAGAGAGATGTGTCAGTTACCACTGCTCCTTGCCCACCATGCACAGGGCTTCCTCCCACGCCGGGATGCCCAGGTGACAGACGGCTGCCCCAGAGCGCTGAAGCCCTCGACCCTGGGGCCAGAGACTGGCTCTGTGTGTCCCCCTGCAATGCAGTGAACACACAAGAAACACCTGTCCCGCTGTCTTTTTCAAAAGGCCACCTTTCAGATCTCACAAACACCCATCAGATTTCTCAGTAATCAGTTTTATGCTCACTGTTGTGCAGATTTTTTAAAAATTATCTTCAAGCTTATTATTTTGCATTAACAATGCTTTCAGGAACTTTTCTGTTGTGACACTATTGTTCTCGTCAGCCATTTAGGTGATGGACAGTGTTATGCAGTGCAATTAAAACCCTGCAGCGGGGCCAGCGCCATGGCTCACTAGGCTAATCTTCCGCCTGCGGTGCCGGCACACCGGGTTCTAGTCCCAGTCGGGGCGCCGGATTCTATCCCGGTTGCCCCTCTTCCAGGCCAGCTCTCTGCTGTGGCCGGGGAGTGCAGTGGAGGATGGCCCAAGTGCTTGGGCCCTGCACCCCATGGGGGACCAGGAGAAGCACCTGGCTCCTGGCTTCGGATCAGCGCAGCGTGCTGGCTGCAGCGGTCATTGGAGGGTGAACCAATGGCAAAGGAAGACCTTTCTCTCTCTCTCTCTCTCTCTCTCACTGTCCACTCTGCCTGTCAACAACAACAAAAAAAAAACCTGCAGCGGGCAGGTGCCACGGCTCACTTGGTTAATCCTCTGCCTGTGGCACCAGCATCCCATATGGGCGCTGGGTTCTAGTCCCGATTGCCCCTCTTCCAGGCCAGCTCTCTGCTGTGGCCCAGGAGTGCAGTGGAGGATGGCCCAAGTGCTTGGGCCCTGCACTTGCATGGGAGACCAGGAGAAGCACCTGGCTCCTGCCTTCGGATCGCCACGGCGCCAGCCATGGCGGCCATTGGGGGAGTGAACCAACCGAAAAAAGACCTTTTTCTCTCTCACTATCTATAACTCTCTCTCTCTCTCACTAACTCTGGCTAGCAAAAAAAAAAAAAAAAAAAAAAAAAGAAAAAGAAAAAGAAAAAAAAGAAAAAGAAAAAGAAAAAAGAATTCACTGCTGCTCCAGTCTAGGGCTGTTGCAACATTTGCCACATCTCCCTGATCTTTAACCCTCTGAGCCAGGAGGGCGCAGGTCAGCTTCTTTATCGACACTCACGCTGGGAATCTCAACCCCTTACTGTCCACACGGCCCGCACAGGAAGTAGAACTGGGAGCGGAGCTGGGACTCAAACTCAGGCCCTGTGACCTGGGATGGGGGCACAAGCCCATCTTTCTAAGAGCGCGCCTTTCACCCCGCCCCCGCAGGCGAGCAGGTTCCACCAGCGCCCCACATCTCCTCGCTTTAAAACGCGGAACCAAACCCAGCAACAAACAAAACAACCTCCGGAAGCGCGCCACGGGCCCTTGGAGGCTATGACACCCTCCCGGAATGCTGCGGGACCTGTGTTTTCTGGGACCAACTGGGAGGCAGAAGGCAACCTCCCGGGGCTGCAGGGCGGAGGGTGGACCCGGGCTTCCCACACCCTCGGGGGCCTCCCTGCCCGCCAGCGCGGGCTCCTTCCGTGCAGGCCGGTAACGATCCCTTCCCGCGGGGCCCGAGTGGACCCGCCGGCCGCACCGCGGGCCTCGCCCCTCGCGCCACGAAGGCTCCGCCCGCCCTGGGGTCGCCCCGGCCGCCGGCTGGGAGGGGGTCTCCCTCCCCGGCCCTGCAGGGCCCGGGCCAGGCCTGGCAGCGGCTTGCGCAGCCCCGAGCGGCAGGGCGCGGGCTCCCCGGCGCGGCCCCGGCCCCCGCCCCGGGCCTGGACTCACTTTCCCGAGCCGCTCACGCCCATCACCAGCAGCGCGCCGGGCGCCGCCATGGCTCGAGGCCGCTCCGTCCCGCCGCCGTCCGGGCCCGCCGGCGCCGCCCTGCACCTGCGTGCCCCGCCCCGCAGCGCTCAGCGCCTCCCGGAGCTTTGCAAAGCTGCAATCCCAGTAAAGTATCCACACGCACGGAGTCCTGGGCCAGAGCTACGTTCGTCCAGATTCTATCTGCGTGGAAGCCGCTGTTACACCGCGTCACTCTTATTTATAATCACGGCTGCTTCTCTTTATTCCCTTGAAGAAAAGTTCGGGGTGGTGGGGAGGGAGAGCCGGTGCTGTGGCGCAGCGGGTTAAAGTCCTGGCCTGCAGTGCTGGCATCCCGTATGGACGCCGGTTCGTGCACCCGCGTGGAAGTCCCGGAAGAAGCTCCTGGCTCCAGATTGGCACAGCTCTGGCCCTTGCGGCCAACTGGGGAGTGAGTGACCCAGAAGCTGCGTCCAAGCTGGCTCACACAGGGGTGTGGCCTCTGGTCCTGGCCTGGAGCGTCACAGCATGGTAGCTGATGAAAGCGGTAACTATTTTTATAAAATTAAAATTTTATATACTTATCTATAATTTATAAAATTATTAAAAATTTATATGTACACATTTCCTGGATTTCATATATATAGTTATTTTTGTTTTTAAAGATTCATTTATTTGAAACACAGTTACAGAGAGAGAGGTAGAAGAGAGAGAGGTCTTCCATCTGCTGGTTCACTCCCCAGATGGCCGCAATGGCTGGAGCGGGGCCAATCTGAAGCCAGGAGCCAGGAGCTTCTTCCGGGTCTCCCACGCGGGTGCAGGGGCCCAAGAACTTGGGCCATCCTCTGCTGCTTTCCCAGGCCATCCAGAGAGCTGGATCAGAAGTGGAGCAGCCAGGTCTCAGCCAGCACTGATACGGGATCCTGGCATCCTGGCATCCCATGCCACATTGCTGAGCCCACAGTTTTAAGAACACACTGATACTTCCCACCCCATCCTTCCTCCCTCCCTCACCTCCACTCTGCCTCTTCTTTCCTTTCTTACGTATCTTTCATTTTTGCAATGACATACTTCCAATTTCCTTTATAATCACAAGCTTAACCCTCCACTAAATAAAGAATTCAACAAGTAGTAAGTGGAAAAACCACTGTTCCTCAGGAGTATAGACAAGGGCTATACACAAGAATCAAATCTCAAGATGTCAATTTCACTCAAATACATTACATTTTTTGTATTCTGTATATTAGTTACCACGAATCAGGGAAAATATATGATATTTATCTTTCAGGGACTGCTTCTTTCAATTTGCATAATGGCCTCCAGTTACATCCATTTTATTGCAAAAGAAAGGATGCCATTCTTTTTATGGCTGAGCTGTAGTCCATCGTGTGTAGATACTATAACTGCTTTAGGCAGTGATCAGTTGATGGACATCTGGGTTGATTCCATATCTTAGCTGTTGTGAATTGAGCTGCTATAAATGGGGGTACAGATAACTCTTTCATAGGCTGATTTCATTTCATTTGGGCAGATTCCCAGGAGTGGGATGGCTGGGTCATATGGTAGATCTGTTTCCAGCTTTCCGAGGAATCTTCAAAGTGTCTTCCACAGTGGCTGCACCAGTTTACAATCCCAGCAAGAGTGGATTAGGGTATCTTTCCCCCACATTCTCACCATCGTTGGTTAGTGTTTGATTTTTGGATGAGAGCCATTCAAACTGGGGTGAGGTGGAACCTCATGGAGGCTTTTATTTGCATCTCCCTGAAATCATAACCTTTTTTTTTTTTAAAGATCTATTTGAAAGATAGAGTTAAAGAGAGAGAGAGAGAGAGAGAGAGAGAGAGAGAGAGGTCTTCCACCCGCTGGTTCACTCCCCAAATGGCTGCAGTGGCCAGAGCTGAGCCGATCTGAAGCCAGGAGCCACAAGCCTCCTCCTGGTCTCCCATTCGGGTGCAGAGGTCCAAGGACTTGGGCCATCCTCCACTGCTTTCCCAGGCCATAGCAGAGAGCTGGATTGGAAGTGGAGCAGCCGGGACTCAAACTGGTGCCCATATGGGATGCTGGCACCACAGACCAAGGAATTAACCCTCTATACCACAGCGGCGGCCCCGTCATAACCTTTTATAACCTAATCTTGGAAGAGATATGCCATTACTTCTGGCACATATGGGAGGGGCCTGTGGGAAGGTGTAAATATTAGGTTCTGGAAACTGCTGGAGGCCCTATCGGAGGCTGGCACTTAGAGACACAATCTCAATGGAACAACTTCTCTTTTCTTTTCTTTTTCTTTCCTTTTTTCTTTTTGACAGATAGACAGTGAGAGAGAGAGAGAGAGAGAGACAGAAAGGTCTTCCTTTCCGTTGGTTCCCCCAAATGGCCGCTACAGCCAGCGCGCTGCGCTGATCTGGAGCCAGGAGCCAGGTACTTCCTCCTGGTCTCCCATGGGGTGCAGGGCCCAAGCACTTGGGCCATCCTCCACTGCCTTCCTGGGCCACAGCAGAGAGCTGGACTGGAAGAGGAGCAACCGGGACAGAACCACGCCCCAACCGGGACTAGAACCCGGGGTGCCGGTGCCACAGGCGGAGGATTAGCCAAGTGAGCCGCAGTACCAGCTAACTTCTCTTTTCTTAAAAAAAATTAATTCTGGCGAAAAATAATTTAACAAAATTTATCATAATAATCAATAAAAAATCTGTATTTATTTATTTGAGAAGCAGAGAGAGAGAAACAAAGAGAAAGACCTCCTACCCACTGGTTTACTCCCCAAATGACCACAATGGTCAGGGAGGCCTAATGCAAGTGCTGGAAACGTAAGCCACGTCTCCCATAAGGTTCACATTCAGAGCACCTAGCACTCTGCAGAATTGGTATGTTAATTTCCAAGAGCCAACACTGTGCCTTTCACAGAAACTGCTCAATGACTATTTGCATATATGAACTTATTGATGAAATAAGCTCAAATACAGAATCCGTTCTCTTGCCTTCAATTTTTAATCTATTAAACCAAGGTGTGTGTGGAGGTGGGAGTATCAGTGAAGTGAGTGAATCCGGAGGGCCCTGGCTTGAACCTGTGTGGCAGTTGAATGACAGGGAGACCTGGCACTAGTCTTGGCTGTTGGCCTGACCCCTGAAATTCCTCCACAGGGGAGTGGAGGCAGGGAGAGGGGTGGTCAGATGCGGGCACGGCATTTAATCAGTGGCTTTGCGCGACTGGGAATTGCTACAGACAGAAACAGGTGCAGGGTGGTTGAAGCTAGTTAGCACCTATCTCGCTCCCCAGATCCAAGATCCTTACTGCTCAGCCCTAGCATCGCAAGTTCCAACACGAACGATACCATGACCTTGGTGTTAATACTGCCCTATTTGCAGGCGGGAGACAGTCTTCGTGAGAGTGGGAGATCATATTAATGAAGATTTTACACTGAACGCGAGGAGCCGAAGGGATGGAGGCAGTGAGTGGACTGAGGGAGTGCAGAGAGGTGTGCTCCCGTAGTGCGCGGTTTCATTTCGCACAGGGTGCTGCAGTGGCCCCCAGGGCTGGGTCCCCAGAGAGTTATGTGAATGGATTAAGGATGGGCTTTTAGCTCTCTGCTGTGGCCCGGGAGGGCAGTGGAGGATGGCCCAAGTGTTTGGGCCCTGCACCCCATGGGAGACCAGGAGAAGCACCTGGCTCCTGCCATCGGATGAGCGCGGTGCGCCGGCCGCGGCAGCCATTGGAGGGTGAACCAACAGCAAAGGAAGACCTTTCTCTCTGTCTCTCTCTCTCACTGTCTACTCTGCCTGTCAAAAAAAAAAGGGGGGGGGGGATGGGCTTTAATCCAGTGCTGGGGTCTGATGGGAGTTGGGGGAGAGGACCTGGCAGGATTGGATGAAGCTGCTGGAGAGAGGCCTACAGGTAGGTCTATGGTGGTCTGCAAGGAAGCAGTGTGCTCCCTGCGTCTCTCGACTTCCTGGCTGTGTACTGGCTCCAGCGCCCTGCGCCCGCGTCAGACACCAGACTAGCTAACAGGGCTGCCTGATCTTGCACTGTGCGTATCCAAAGCCGAGAGCTGAAGTAGCTTCTCCCAGGCATTTTAGTCTCCTTAGGTGAGCCACAGGGATCCAACCACTTGAGCCATCACCTGCTGCCCACCAGGGGGCGCACTGGCAGGAAGCGGGACTGAATGGAGATGGGACTTGAACTCAAGCCCTAGGATATGGGATGTGCGCATCTCAAGCAGCCTCTTAAGTACCAGGCCAAACGCCTGCCCCGAGGGATGATATTTTAGAAAAGACTTTTTTAGAGAACTCTTCTTTTTCTTTTGCTTTTCTCTCTCTTTTAAAAAAATTTATGTATTTATTTGAAAGAGTTACACACAGAGAGGAGAGGCAGAGAGAGAGAGAGAGAAAGAGAGAGAGAGAGAGAGAGAGGTCTTCCATCCTCTGGTTCACTCCCCAGATGGCTACAACAGCCGGAGCTGTGCTGATCTGAAGCCAGGGGGCAGGAGCTTCTTCTGGGTCTCCCACGTGGGTGCAGAGGCCCAAGGACTTGGGCCATCTTCTACTGCTTTCCCAGGCCATAGCAGAGAGCTGGATCAGAAGTGGAGCAGCCAGGACTCGAACCGGTGCCCATATGGGATGCAGGCACTGCATGCAGCAGCTTTGCCAGCTACGCCACAGCACCAGCCCTGAAGGATAACATTTTAGAAGACTTTTTAGAGAACTATCTATATTCATTTTCTTTTTTTTTTTTTTTTTTTTTTTATTTATTTTTTGACAGGCAGAGTGGACAGTGAGAGAGAGAGACAGAGAGAAAGGTCTTCCTTTGCCGTTGGTTCACCCTCCAATGGCTGCCGCAGACGGCGCGCTGCGGCCGGCGCACCGCGCTCATCCGATGGCAGGAGCCAGGCGCTAGGTGCTTTTTCCTGGTCTCCCATGGGGTGCAGGGCCCAAGCACCTGGGCCATCCTCCACTGCACTCCTGGGCCACAGCAGAGGGCTGGCCTGGAAGAGGGGCAACCGGGACAGAATCCGGCGCCCCGACCGGGACTAGAACC
>CM027406.1:1229441-1280950 GCA_015711505.1 Sylvilagus bachmani | reverse complement strand
AGACGGCGCGCTGCGGCCGGCGCACCGCGCTCATCCGATGGCAGGAGCCAGGCGCTAGGTGCTTTTTCCTGGTCTCCCATGGGGTGCAGGGCCCAAGCACCTGGGCCATCCTCCACTGCACTCCTGGGCCACAGCAGAGGGCTGGCCTGGAAGAGGGGCAACCGGGACAGAATCCGGCGCCCCGACCGGGACTAGAACCTGGTGTGCTGGCGCCGCAAGGCGGAGGATTAGCCTGTTGAGCCGCGGCGCCGGCCTATATTCATTTTCAATACAATATTAAGATTTGATAAATGGTAGTTTACTAAAGCCTAAATTTTGCAGTGTAGAATCTGAAATCACATGCATGGGTTTTTTGTTCTCGGGCACATTAAAACCTATTGCCTATTCTGTATTTTAAAAGGATCCTTTACTTGACAATGCTCTTGTAATAACATGCATCAGACATTATGAAAATACTGTTTTAGTGATGTGAATCACTAGATGTTGACACATTTCATTATATAATACTCAGACTAAGACGAAAAGTAGGTAGAAAGGAAGACGGAGGCCTCACTCAGTACTTCACAGCTCTCAAAATGGCGGTTCTCAAAGGGAGGGCCACTCTGTTCCTGATACAACACTGAAATATCTTTAGACTGGGTACTTTTTAAAAAATTTTTTTAAATTTTTTAATTTAATTTTATTTTTTTGACAGGCAGAGTTAGACAGTGAGAGAGAGAGAGACAGAGAGAAAAGTCTTTCTTCTGTTGGTTCACCCCCCAAATGGCCGCTACAGCCGGCGCGCTGTGCTGATCTGAAGCCAGGAGCCAGGAGCGTCTTCCAGGTCTCCCATGCAGGTGCAGGGGCCCAAGCACTTGGGCCATCTTCCACTGCTTTCCAGACCACAGCAGAGAGCTAGACTGGAAAAGGAGCAACCGAGACAGAACCAGCACCCCAACTGGGACTAGAACCCAGGGTGTCGACACCGCAGGTGGAGGATTAGCCGAGTGAGCCGCGGCACCGGCCTAGACTGGGTACCTTTATAAACAACAGAACTTTATTGTTTTCAGCTGCAGAGGTTTAGAATTTCAAGACCAAGGTGCCCACAGATTCAGCATCTGCTGGGGGCTTCTCTGCTTCCAGATGACGGCCTCCTCACACAGAGAAAGGTGAAAGGGCATTGGAGACAAACTCAGCCCCACAAGCCCTTTCATAAGGATGCAAATGCACAGCCCTCGGCAACTGATCATCACCACCCCCATCCCCTGCCTCTTAATACCTTGGAGTTTAAGTCCCAACATACAAATTCTGGATGGACACACAGAATTCTCCTGGCCCCCCAAGTTTCATGTCCTTTGCTGTTGATTCACCCTCCAATGGCCACCGCGGCTGGCGCACCGCGCTGATCTGAAGGCAGGAGCCAGGTGCTTCTCCTGGTCTCCCATGGGGTGCAGGGCCCAAGCACTTGGGCCATCCTCCACTGCCCTCCCGGGCCACAGCAGAGAGCTGGCCTGGACCGGGACTAGAACTCGATGTGCCGGCGCCACAGGCGGAGGATTAGCCTAGTGAGCTGCGGCGCCGGCTCATGTCCTTCTCATGGACAAAGTAGACTAAGTTCATCACGTCAGCTTCTGAATTCTTAACTCATCCCAGTGCCAACTCAAAGTCCCAAGGTCCAGAAGATTGTCTAGATGTCAGCTAAATCAGATATAGGTTAGGTTTAAGGTAAGGCTCAAGACACATTTCTCTCCCACTGGGAACCTGTGCAATCAGATAAATTATGTGCTGTCAAAACAGTAGGGCAGGAATAGAATAGACATTCCCATTCTAAAAGAGAGAAACTGGAAAGAGAAGGGGAGTGGGTCCCAAGCAAATCCTAAACCCGAAAGGCAACCAGAATTAAACCTTGAGGTAAAAGCATAATCTTCTTGGGAGCAGGGGTTGGGCCTAGAAGTTAAGACAATTGCATTCCACATTGGAGTACCAGGGTTTGATACCCGGCCCCTGCTTCTGACCCCAGCTTCTGCCAGTGCAGACCCTGGGAGGTAGCGTGTGGTTACTGCATCCTTGCCACCTGCGTGGGGGACCTGGATGACCTGGATGGCATTCTCAGCTTCTAGCTCAAGCCTGCTGTTGTGGGCATTGGGGGAATAAACCAACAGGTGAAAGCTTTGCCTGCCAGTTAAATAGATTTTTTAAAAAATATTTATTTATTTATTTGGGGGACTGTGGGTAGAGGGAGATCTTCCACCCACAGGTTCACTCCCTAAATGGTTACAGTGGCTCAGACTGGGCCAATCCAAAGCCAGGAGCCTGGAACTTCGTTCAGGTCTCCCACGTGGGTGGCGTGGCCCCAAGCACTTCAACCATTTTCCTCTGCTTTCGCAGGTGCATTAGCACAGAGCTGGATTGGAAGTGGAGCATCTGGGGCTCGAACTGGTGCCCCTATGGGGCGCTGGCATTGAAGGCAGCAGCTTAACCTGCTGTGTCAAGGCATGGACCCCAATAGGTAGCATTTTAAAAAGATTTGACTCCATGTCCTACTCTCTGGACACACTGCTGGGTGGGGAAGAGGGGCTGAGTCCTCAGATCTCCCGGCCCTTGGCGTGTGATGGGGATGACAGCCCCAACAATTTGTGAAACACCTTCAGTGGTATTCTTCGCCTGTCTTGCTTCCCTCTGTCCACAACAGTCTCCTTAGCATACCGTGTTTGGCCACACTCTTGGTGTTTTCTTTTAAACACAATTTATTTCCAGCTCTTGAAGTTCTGCTTCCTTTTAATGATACGTCTCATCCTTAATTTGTTTCTCTCAGCAGAGTTTACACCCAGATGTCAAGAGCAGCCATGCGTCCATTTGCCTCACAAAGCACCAGGAACATCAACCAAGTGCTTTGCCACATTGTAGCAAGGATAGCCTTTCTTCCACTTTGTCATGGTCCATCCTAGACCTCAATAGAATGGCCCTTCCCTCCCCATTTCTACCCACATTCTGATCGCACCACCTATGTAATCTCCAAGAAGACGCATGCATTCTACGGAGCCCTCACCAGGACTGCCCTCAATGTTCCGTGGCCATATACACTTCTCCTGGCACTCACTTCTAAACTCTTCTAGCCTCTTCCTATCGCCCAGTTTCAAAGCAGCACCCGTCTTAGGGTTCTGTGGAGAAACAGAACCAGCTGGGTACATGGATATCCAAGTGGATCTGTGAGGGCGGATGTTGGGGTATTTGGCTCATGTGACGATGGAGGCTCAGAAGTCCCACAGCGTGCTATGTTTGCGAGCTGGAGAACTGGGGAAGCAGGTGAAATGGCTCAATCTCAGTCCGAGGGCTGAGAACCAGGGGTGCCAATAATGCCTCTCTCAGTTTGAGGTAGAAAGTCTACAAGCCCCCAGGACTTCCGGTACAAGCAGGCCAGACAACTCGGACTTCTGATAGCCAAGAGCAGAAGTCGCGTATCCCGGATTCAGAAGAGAGTGAGAGAGCAACACTGTCATCTGCTGTTTTTTTTGTTCTGGGTGGGTGTCCAGTTGATTGGTTGGTACCCACTCAGGTTGGACGAGGGCAGCTATTCCTTGTAGGCTGTCCACTTATTCAAATGCCAGTCCCTCCCCAAAGCCCCTTCACAAACAAACCCAGAGATTCCGCGTCGTCGGCTACTCAGGAACCCCTTCATCCAGTCAAGTCCATGCACAAAATGAGCATCCAGCGAAGGTGGAAGGGTGAGGAGACTAAGGGGCAGAGGACGCCCACCTGTGGATCCCGTCGGACGGGCTGGTGCTGCTGACTTGCAGCCCACACCTGAGGGCCTGACTTCCTGGATGAGCTGGCTTGCGAATGTTGCAGGCAGAACGTGATTCTTATTACCACCTTGACTCCTCAAGTCCATCCCACCGCTTGTTTCTGTGTCATTGCATGAAATTCTGGCCGCATCTCGCAGCATTCCCACTCACGAGGGCCTCATCTCCACAGCTAAGCCCCAGCTTGTTTATGTATTTGAAAGGCAGAGTTGGAGAGAGAGAGAGAGAGAGAGACAGAGACAGAGAGATAGAGAGAGACAGAGAGACAGAGAGACAGAGACAGAGAGACAGAGAGAGACAGAGAGACAGAGAGAGAGAGAGAGAGAGGTCTCCGTCCTCTGATTCACTCCCCAGATGAAAATCTCTTAATTAAAACTGCATTTGTCATCAAGTTAAAAATAAAGACAAGCCTTTAAAAATTAACTATAAAAAGGCGAATGCTTTCTTACTGCACCCGCATGGGAGACCCAGAAGAAGCTCCTGGCTCCTGGCTTCAGATTGGCCCAGTCTCGGCCTTTGTGGCCATTTAGGAAGTGAATCAGCAGATGGAAGACCTCTCTGTCTCCCCTTCTCTGTATTTCTGTCTCTCCAGTGAATAAATAAAATCTTTAAATAAATCCCAGTTTGGAAGATACTTAGTTTTTATGGGTATTCCTATCCTAGCTACCCTACTAGAGTACTATCTTCCATTATCAGGAATATATTAGTGAGGTAAAAACACTCAAGATGAATTAAGCGACAAAATCTTTGCAGTACTGGTGCAACTTTTAAAAATATTATGCCTGTTAAGAACCTAACAGGTTGTCAATGAGAAATCAATGGAATTCAATATTCCATCTCAAATTTTTGAAATCTCTGTAAATGACTTGATGACATGTCCTTGGAAATAGACAAACTGTCAAACAATTGCTCGATAAACTTTCAGAGAGCACCTACAGATGTGGACAACGTAGGTAGGTCATCAACAGCATGTCGATGGGACGGAACCTATCCTAGCCATGGGCACAGACTCTTGATGGCCACGATGCAGCTTCCTACCTAACACAGCAACTTCAAAGCTTCCAGTAGACCCTGGTCTACTTGATCTCCTCTAGGCAGCACTGGCTGTCTTGAACAAGAAGTATATCTTTTTTAAAAAAAATTTATTTATTTGAAAGAGTTACACAGAGAGAGAAGGAGAGGCAGAGAGAGACAAAGGTCTTCCGTCCACTGATTCACTCCCCTAAAGGTTGCAACCATCAGGGCTGGGCCAAGCTGAAGCCAGAAGCTTCGTCCGGGTCTTCTGCATAGGTGCAGGGGCCCAAGCACTGGGAGCATCATCTGCTGCTTTCCCGGGCACAGTAGCAGGGAGCTGGGTGGGAAATGGAGCAGTCGGGTCTGGAACCGGCGCCCCTATGGGATACCCGCGTCACAGGTGGCAACTCTAACCTGCTACCCCACAATCTGGCCCCCAACTTACTGTGTGTTAACTTGATACAAAAGTTTGAAAAATAACCACAGAAAGGGAATCTCCCACTAGTGCAGACTCCTGATTGAGAGGGAAAGGAGGAGAAATGAACTGTGGCTGAATGAAGGGTGAATCACCTGGCGGCTGCTCAGCCTGCGGGGAGCTGGGCGACGCTGACTCACTAACCCACATCCCTCTGTGTGCACTGTTAACCGGCTTCAGTGCCACCCTGTGCTGAGGAGCCTGGTTCCCGAATAGGAAGCACTCCACTTGAGGTGACTGCTCCGCGGCTTGTGTGTGGGAGGTACCATTGTCAGAAGCAGATAGGAACAAGGGGGGAATGTTAAGGGAGAAGAGGGAAAAAAATCCTATCTCATACAAATGATTCTAATTATGCATTGGAGGCGATAGTTTTTTTTCCCCTTGTCATTCTACTTAGGAAAAAGGAAACGGAAGAGGAGCTAACATCCAAGTGAAAAGATTCCTTGTTGCAATCCTGACTACTTACTGGCCTCCATGCTGGGTGACTGAATGTCTTTTATCCCCACTGGTAAGTGGTAATATACTCCCTGCCCCTTCAGGATGGCGGGGCTGGAGAGGGGACAGACTCCAGGGACACCACCACTTGAGATCAGGATGAGCGCTGGGAGAAACCCTGCAAGGATAAGCTTGTCCTTCTTGCCTTCTATTTAAGCCAAGTGGTAAAACACGTATGAAGTTTGGCATCTTAGGCATCGAAAGTGTACAGTTCGGTAGCATTCGCATTCTCCGAGAATGTTCTCATCAGCCAAACTGAAACTCCGTGCCCATGAGATAGTAGCTTGGTACCTCTCCTTCCTCACCGTCCCACACCTCTTAACCTCACCACCCTGAGGACCACACTCCCGACGCAGGAAACCTGAGCCAAGGCACTGCAGCCGTGCCTAAAAGCCAGAGGCAATATTTGTTTATCCCCACTTAGGTGGTAAAAGCCAGACTGCAGCAGCTTCCAAGGACGGCACTGGATGGAGTTGCTGGGAGAGGGGGCGACCGGAAGCCTGGCAAGGTGAATCGGTGCAGCCGAGAGCAGGCGGAGGGCACAGGTGCATTTCAAAGCCTCTCTTGAGTCACTGTTGCTGCAAGCCCAATGGCAGCTGGGACCAGGGGAGCCATAGTCATCAAAGCAAAGTGCACCGGAACCAGTTTCCCTGGGAACTCAGCTGCCCCAGGGCTGTTGGCCCAATGTGACCGGCCGAGGACAGCTTCTGCTGTGTTGTCGTAAACAGTCCAAGAGCAGCTTTCCTATGGCGCTGCCTTTTCTTTAAGATTTTTTTCTTTATTTGAAGAGGAGAGGAGAGTTAGAGAGAGAGAAAGAGCGAGTGAGCTTCTATCTGTTGGCTCACTCCCCAAATGGCCTCAATGGTCCGGCTGGGCCAGGCCAAAGCCAGGAGCCAGGAGCTTCTTCTGGGTCTCTCATGTGGATGCAGGAGCCCAGCACTTAGCAGGGAGCTGGATCAGAAGTGGAGCAGCTGGGACTCAGCCTGAGCACAGGTGGTGGCTTAACCCGCTGTCCACAGTGCTCTCTTAAATAAATAGATAGATAAATAAATAAGTAATAAAAACAGAACTGTCCCTGGGGAAGCACCCTAGTCCTTGATGGTCAGGAGCTGTCCCCAGGGGGTCGATTCCTCTGCACTTCAGAGTGTCCAGGGTGCATGTGCCCCACCCTGCCCTGGGGTTCGGAGTGAGACTTCTAGCACCAGGGAGGCCGGGGCTGTCAGAGGCACCTGCAAGGAGCTGGTTAGAGCCTGCGTGTGGCTGGTGCCACTGAAGCGCTGAGTGGGAGATGAGGCCCAGGAGACACGAGACTGGCCCCTTTCACTTCATCACCTTGTGAGGAGGCAGCTGTTTCCTACGGGAACAATACTTCCTTCTCTTTGCTCTGAGGTCTTGGGTGGGGGATGGTGTAGGGGGCACAATTCAGCCAGTAATAGTTGCAAAGAGAGGTGGTGAGCATGTCTAGCTGTGAAGATTTCTCTCCCGCTCCTGTCAGTTTGGTCGGTGTTTGCTTTAACATCATTTGAAATTGTTGGGGCATCCAGCTGCAAGAATTCCATTATGATGCTGAAAGCTTCCTCTTCTCGCACCTGCCAGTTGCACGTTCCAGGGTCCCTTTCTACAGAAACCAGGGTCAGACACCCAGTTTCCTTGACAGCGTTGTGCACTCATGAACTTTCAAAATCTTATCAGGGAACCAGCATGTGGTGTAGAGGGTTAAGTCACAGCCTGCGACACTGGTATCCTTTCTGGGTGCAGGTTTGAGTCCCAGCTCCAGACTCCAGCTTCCTGCTACTGCGCAGCTGCAGGCTCAAGTGGTTGGTTTCCTGTCACCCACGTGGCTCGGCCCTGCTCTGGCTTTGTGAGCATTTGAGGCATAGGAGCTCGTCTTCTCTCTCCCCTTCTCAAATAGATAAATAATTTAAAAGATGACGAGACACACCCACCTGCAGTGCCAGCATCCCAGATGGGCGCTGGTTCTGGTCTCGTCTGCTCTACTTCCTATCTGGCTCCCTGCTAACGTGGCTGGGAAAGCAGCAGGAGATGGCCCAAGTGTTTGGGCCCCTGCTACTTACGTGGGTGAAGCTCCTGGCTCCTGGCTTCATCTGGCCCAGCACCAGCCATTTCGGAAGTGAACCAGCAGACACAAGATCTCCCTCTCTCTGCCTCTGCCGCTACCTCTCTGGAAAACTCCACCTTTCAAATAAATAAATAAATCTTAAAAATGAAAAACAAAGAAACGCATCCTCTTGCCTTCTTCCAGTCTCACTCTGTCACTGCCTTTGGGTTTAGAGCTAGGAAGGCCAGTGCAGCGGGTGCTCCAATAGCCAACTCCTCTGTCACTTCTCTCGGCCACGCAGCCACCCCCTTCCCCGGGGCACCTTCCTCCGGGCTCTCAGCTGCATCCGGCTGCCCTGCCATGCTGGCCACCAGCTCAGCCAGGCTGTGGGCCGTGGACCAGGGAGCCTGCTGGTGAAAGTCCAGGCACACCCGAGGCCTGAGGCTGCAATGGTGCGCCTTCTCAGTGAGGAAAGCCCCTCTGGAATCACTACCAGGCCCAACAGGAACTTTCAGCTTCAACTTTTCTATCTTTTTCTCTGATTTTAGAAGAGTCTGAGGGCCAGTGCTGTGGCATAGCGGGTTACGCTTCTGCGTGCAGTGCTGGCATCCATATGGACATCGATTCATGTCCCGGCTGCTCCTCTCCTCATCCAGCTCTCTGCTATGGCCTGGGGAAGCAGTAGACGATGGCCCAAGCACTTGGGTCCCTGCACCCATGTGGGAGACCTGGAAGAAGCTCTTGGCTCCTGGCTTTGGATTGGCTCAGCTCTGGCCATTGTGGCCATCTGGGGAGTAAACCAGCGGATGGAAGACCTCTCTTTTTCTCTCCCCTCCCCATCTGTAACTCTGTCTCTCAAATAAATAAATAAAGCATTTTAAAAGATTTTTTAAAGTGTAAATTTCTTTTTTTGGGACAAATGCAATAGAAATGCACCTAGTATCGTGCATTGAAAAAGAAAAATTACTTTTGCAATTAATTGCTGCTGTTCTTGCTAGAAAGCACTCTACTTCGCCATCTGGTGGTCAGGATGGGACATGGTGGGTTCCTTTTAAAAATTTATTTGAAAGGCAGAGTTACAGAGAGGCAGAGAGAGAGAGAGAAACAGAGAGACAGAGAGAGAGAGAGAGAGAGAGAGAGAGAGAGAGAGAGAGAGAGGTCTTTCATTTGCTGATTCACTCCCCAAATGGTTGAAATGGCTGGAGCTAGATCAGTCTGGAGCCAGTAGCCAGGAGCTTCTTCTGGGTCTCTCATGCGGGTGCAGGGGCCCAAGCGCTTGGGCCAGCTTCTACTGCTTTCTCAGGCCATAGCAGAAAGCTGGATTGGAAATGGAGCAGCTGGGACTCAAACCAGTGCCCGTACGGGATGCCAGTACCACAGGGGGAGGCTTAACCTGTTATGCCCTGAGATTTATTAAATTCTTAGCATTGAAGGTTTTTTTCTTTTTTTAAAATTAATTAATTTGAAAGGCAGAGTTACAGAGAGGCAAAGGTAGAGAGAGGAGAGAGAGGTCTTTCAGTCACTGATTCACTCCCCAAATGGCCACATCAGCCAGAGCTGGGACTATCAGAAGCCAGGAGCCAGGATCTTCTTCTGGGTCTCCCACACGGATTCAGGGGCCCAAGCATCTTCTGCTACCTTCCAAGGCACATTAGCAGGGAGCTGGAGAGGAAGTGGAGCACCCAAGACTGAAGCTGGGGCCCATATGAGATACTGGCGTCTCAGGCCATGGCTTATTTATTTATTTATTTATTTGACAGGCAGAGTTAGACAGTGAGAGAGAGAGACAGAAAGAAAAGTCTTCATTTTTCCATTGGTTCACTCCCCAAATGGCCGCTATGGCCGGCACATTGCACCAATCCGAAGCCGGGAACCAGGTGCCTCCTCCAGGTCCCCCATGCGGGTGCAGGGCCCAAGCACTTGGGCCATCCTCCACCGCTCTCCCAGGCCACAGCAGAGAGCGGGACTGGAAGAGGAGCAACTGGGACTAGAACCGGCACCCACATGGGATGCCAGTGCCGCAGGCGGAGGATTAGCCCAGTGCGCCACGGCGCCAGCTGTGACTTTTTGTATTTGCAGATAGCTTTAGTCAGGTAGAAGAAGCTCATGTTATTTCCACTTTGCTGAGTTTTTTGTTTTAATCATGAAAAGGCATTGGAATTCATCAAATGATTTTTCTGCATCTACTGAGATGTTTCTGTCCTTTTGAAATGGCGGACTGCATTCACCTTTGGGCTCTGCAGCCAATTTTGCATTTCTGGGACTTATCCCCCTTGATCGTGGCTACCAAGTCTTTTCACGTGCTGATGGCTTTGGTTGGGAAGCATCTTGTTTAGGATTTCGTGTCTACCTCGTTAGAGACGCTGTCTGTGATTTCCCGTGTCTACCTCGTTAGAGACCCTGTCTGTGATTTCCCGTGTCTACCTCACTAGAGACCCTGTCTGTGATTTCCCGTGTATACCTCACTGGAGACCCTGTCTGTGATTTCCCGTGTCTACCTCGTTAGAGACCCTGTCTGTGATTTCCCGTGTCTACCTCGTTAGAGACCCTGTCTGTGATTTTCTTCCCGCGGGTGTCTTTGGCTCACTTGGGTATCAGGGTAACGCTGGCCCCATGGGATGAGCAGGAGAAGATTCCCTCTTTCATTTCTTGGAAGACTTGGTGAAGAACTGGCATTCATTCTTCCTTAAACACGTGCAGGACTTCAGCAGTGAAGCCATCTGGACCTGCATTTCTCTTTGCAGGAAATCGTAAAAGTACTAATTCTGCCTATTTACTCATTATAGATTTATTCAGATTCCTTTTTCTCTTTGAGTCGGTTTTGGTGGTTTGCATGCTTCCAGGAATTTGCTTCAACCGCGTGATCTGCATCTGTTGCCTTACAGTTCTGCGCATCGACTTCTTGAGAACTATCCTGCGTCCATCTCCATGGTTATGGGGGCGGAGTCCCTGGTCACATTGTTACATTGTTTTATAAATATTTATTTATTCAAGAAGCAGAGTTACAGACAGAGAGAGGGAGAGACGAGAGAGAGAGAGAGAGAGAGAGAGAGAGAGAGATCTCCCATCCACTGGTTCACTCCCCGTGTGGCCCCAACAGCCAGAGCTGGGCCGATCCAAAGCCAGGAGCCAGGAGTTTCTTTCATGTCTTCCACATGGGTGCAGGGGCCTAAGTGCTTGGGCCATCTTCTTCCACTGCTTTCCCAGGCCATTAGCAGGGAGTTGGATCTGAAGTGGAGCAGCCAAGACTTGAACTGGTGTCCACATGGGATGCCAGCACTGCAGGCAGAAGCTTAACCTACTGCACCACAGCACCGCCTCCCTGGGGGGAGCACATTTATATGGTGTGGGCTTCCTGGGTACCCTGGATTAGTGCATCTGACCAACGGGGCCTTGAGAAAAAACTGTTTTTCCTCTAGGCACACGGGCCAATCACACAGGAAGTCGGAAGTTCCCGGAAGCCACACTTGCCATCGTATTGCTCCCTAGAAAGAAAAAACCCTTCTGCAGCCAAGAGGCCACAGTCCATATGCGGCAGAGGCTCCATGAGGATTCAACTGGTTGAGCTCCCTGCCTCAGGTGTTTTCCCTTAGGCCCTCGGAGAGGACGTCTTTCCAGTTCCATGAATGGGGCCTTGACCAGGAGACAGCCTGACTCCTGAGCACCGTGCGGAACAGAACACAGAGACACTTTGAGTCCGAGGTGGGGGTGCTGCACTTGGTTTTCTTTGGTGTTCCAGCCAGGGGTGAATTTCAGTCCCAGGGGCCCGGAAGAAATTAGATAGTGAAGACAGGAGAGGAGGTAAGAAGAAGAAGAAAAAATAAAACACGCTTTCTGTTAGTAGCCACCGAACTGAGGCTGCTCAGGGCCAGAAAAGCACGCTCCTGGGCGAGTAGTGATAGCTGCATTCTGTTAAACCAAGATTGAGCTTCAGGGAGATGCAGGATCTGCCAGCTAGAAAGGTAGAGTTTTGGGCCGTCGCCGCAGCTCAATAGGCTAATCCTCTGCCTGCGGTGCCGGCACCCCGGGTTCTAGTCCTGGTCGGAGCGCTGGATTCTGTCCCGGTTGCTCCTCTTCCAATCCAGCTCTCTGCTGTGGCCCAGGAGTGCAGTGGAGGATGGCCCAAGTGCTTGGGCCCTGCACCCCATGGGAGACCAGGAGAAGCACCTGGCTCCTGGCTTCAGATCAGTGCGGTGCGCCAGTCACGGCGGCCATTGGGGGGTGAACCAATGGTAAAGGAAGACCTTTCTCTCTTTCTCTCTCTCTCTCTCACTGTCCACTCTGGAGTTTTGGCCTTCTTCTAGGTCCTCCATTGGATCACAGGCTGTAGCTTCTGGCACCAGGATGGAGCTGGAGGGACTAGGACAGTTTTCCAACACAGTCTGATGGGAAGTCCTTAAAAGGCACAGAGGGGATTTCTCAGTGATTCTGCATGGACAGGACTCTGTCCCTGGGGTACCGTTCAGCAGAACTGGAGCTTCAAAGGTGGTGAGACACAGAGTATTACTCCACGTCCCCCCAGATGGAACCTACCAGTGACCTACGATCACTTTATGCACCTCACTGGCTGTAACAAAAAGGCTAGGATACATACTTTAGGTCAATGTCTAATTGGGATAATTCTTGATTTTCCTCCATCGTTGCATGTTGGGAGAAGGTTGGCTACTTTTCTCATTCTGTCGACGTGTTGCCCAAGAGCCACATATGCACTAGTCTGAGACTACACTGAAGAAATACTATTACCTATAGATCCTGACTGAAGGACGGTGGTTCTGTGACGACCTGGGGTTCTGGCGGCGACTTTGTCATTGAGAGGAGGACGGTGTATTGTTGGAATTCTCTTTGCACAGGAAGAGGGTGTGTCTATGTTGGGTAGAAAATAGGAAGAATGTGTGAGATAACCATCGCATGGTGGCCCTACTATTTTTGAGAACAGCCTATCCTTTTTATATGCATACTTATAGGGATGAGCCCTTCAGTGGGCATATTTAAAAATTTTCTTTACCTATATGAGAAGCCAACACACACACACACACACACACACACAGAGCACTCTCATCACTGGTTCACTCCTCAAATGCTTACGACAGCTAAGGCTGGGCAAGGGCTAAAGCTGGGAGCTGGGACACAATTTAAGCCTCGCACGGGGCAGGGACCCAGTCCTGGAGCCATCACCTCCTGCCTTCCAGGCTGTGCATGAAGAGGAAGCTAGAATCAGGGGCTGTAAGTGGCTATTGAACCCACACTCTGATGTGGGATGCTGGTATCTTAACCACGAGGCCAAATGCCCAACCCACTGGTCATGTTTTGATTGACTCAGAGGTGGCCAACATCTGACCCAAACTTGGTTAAAATTCCTTCCTTAGATCGTTTCAGTATTCCATCAATTCAGTCATGGGTGTCTGAGCCAGGCTGGGAGCTCTGTGTGTGGAGAGAGAAAGAGAGGATTTTTTTTTCTTTTTCCAGTGATAGTAACAAGTAAAGCTATTCAAGGTTACAGTTTTCCACCAGTGGACCTAGGAGAGGGAACTGGTACACAGCAAGAGAGGAATGAAAACACCATGCAGAGCAGAGAATAAGAAAGAAACCGGCTGTGTGTTGGTCTCCGCTTCCAGCTTATACCTGGGTCCCTGTGTTTCCTGCCCTAGGGTTCCATGTTTGAGAACTTCTCCAAAGAGAACTTCCACTTTGCTTTAATTTTAGTACACTTCTGCTATTTATGACCAAAAAATACTAACAAATACATCTGTTGAAGAGACTAACATACAGAGCTGGCACCGTGGCACAGCAGGTTAAGCCTCTGCCTGCAGCGCCGGCATCCCACTCGAACACCAGTTCGAGTCCCGGCTCCACTTCTGATCCAGCTCCATGCTAATACATCTGGGAAAGCAGCGGAGGATGGCCTGGGGCCCTGCACCCCTGTGAGGGACCCGAATGAAGCTCCTGGCTCTTGGCTTAGTCCTGGCCCAGGCCTAGCCAGTGTGGCCACTTAGAGAGTGAACCAGGAGAAGCACCTGCCTCCTGGCTTCAGATCAGCGCGGCAGGCCTGCCATAGCAGCCATTTGTGGGGGTGAACCAACGGAAAAAAGGAAGACCTTTCTCTCTTTCTTTCTCTCTCTCTCTCTCACTGTCTAACTCTGCCTGTCAAAAAAAAAATAAGATATTATCAATTTTACATAACAAATCCTTATATTAAAACTTACCATGAGTGTAGCAAACAAGATGTTAGTTTTCTTTTTGAAGATTCATAATATTTATTTGAAAGGCAGAGTTAGAGAGAGGGAGAGAGAGAGAGAGAGAGAGAGAGAGCGAGCGAGCGAGCTGGTTCAGTCTGCAGATGTCTTCAATGGCCTCTAGCTAGGGCTAAAGCAAGGTCCTGGGCCACTCCCGTGGGTGGCAGAACACTTGAGACACCGGCAGCCACCCAGGGTGCACCTTAGCAGGAAGCTGGCATCCTGAGTGGAGCCCAGATTTGAACCCAGGCACTCAGATGTGGGATGCAGGTGTGTTGACCAGTAGGCTGCCTACCTACCCATCTCCTTTGTGTGTGTGTGTGTGTGTGTGTGTGTGGTCTTGAGTCTAGTACAATGCTGGCATCAACAGACACTCAGTCAATGTTTAGTGACCTGGACTGAAAATAAATATTAAGGAAAGTAAGAAAGAAATGCTCTCACACTGCCAGCCAAGGGAATCAAACCTCTTCATGTTTTCCTACACCCATATTTGCCCATATTCTCCTCATTTTGATCAGTGGAGTTCCAGCACAGACTCCGTTTTGCACTCTACCCTTTCTCAGGATCCATGTGTTAGAAACACCGCTCCACCATGTCCTCAGCCTTCCCTGTGGCAATTATTGCTGTTGCTGCAATAACGGAGGGTAAATTTGGAAAGCATTTACATGAATATTTCATAAGGCGACACGGGAAAGGAAAGACTCCCATCGCAGCCGACAGGCTCCTGTCCTCTCGGGCCATGTGGCCTTCCCCGGGAGAGCCATGTCCTGCTCAGATCCAGCTCTGTGCTATGAACAGGACTAGAGAGGAAGGGTCTCTCTGTTCCTGAGCAGGCGCCCCCAGAAGGCCCCGAGTGCCGCGTGGCAGTCACTCCTTGCTGGTCTCATCTGCTCGCTCTGCCATCCAGGCGATGATTTCAAGGTTTCCCTCCAAATGCTTCTGTCTCCCTCCCCCCATCTTATTCCCCTCCCCTCCCCTACACCTGCTTCCATCCCAGCTGATGACCTTGCATTTT
Organism: Sylvilagus bachmani; assembly: GCA_015711505.1. NCBI lineage: Eukaryota > Metazoa > Chordata > Mammalia > Lagomorpha > Leporidae > Sylvilagus > Sylvilagus bachmani. Next base: position 1,265,877 of record CM027406.1, on the reverse strand, counting down.
CTGGCATTGAGAAAAGTGAGGCAGAAGAGACTTCACAGGGCCAGCGCTGTGGCATAGCAGATAAAGCCCCGCCCGCAGCGCCGACATCCCATATGGGTGCCAGTTCTAGTCCCAGCTGCTCCAGTTCTGATCCAGCTCTCTGCCATGGCCTGGGAAAGCAGTAGAAGACGGCCCAAGTCGTTGGGCCCCTGCCCCCACATGGGAGACCCGGAAGAAGCTCCTGGCTCCTGGCTTTGGATCAGCCCAGCTCCGGCCGTTGTGGCCATCTGGGAAGTGAACCAGCGATGGAAGATTCTCTCTCTCTCTCTCTCTCTCTGTCTCTAGCACACACACACACACACACACACACACACACCACAGAACTTCTCTTGATCCACTTCACCCTCTATTTGCAGCTCCATTTCTTACCTTCCTTTTCAAGCAAGATTCCCCAAGTCCAGTGGTTCTCCAAGTGGGACATAGGGATCAGCAGCAGGCCCGGGAGCTCGTTAGAAATGCAATTCCTGACACTTCATTCCACATTCACTCAATCAAAAAAACTGCCGAGGGCGGGGCCGGGCAATCTGCTGTACCAAGCCCAGCGGGTCGAGTGTGATGAATGTCTATGCTGAGACCCGCTGTTGAGATATAACTGAAGACTTGGATCGCTCTTCTCTCACTGCCTCTTAAACATTCCAGCCAAGTTCTAGTGCCTCCAGTCCACAGAAATGGCCCCACCAAGGGCCAGAGTAACCAGATAAGACCAAGTTTCTCCTTGTCAGAAAGGGAGATTTCAGACCAGCCAGCCTGGAAGGCTTTGAAGGAACTGTGTGGTCCTAGAACGCAGTGGGAGGCAGGCACAGGCAACCCAGTGCTGTCGCTCAGGGGATCCATGCGCCCACCAGGGCAGCCCACACAGGTGCTCAGTGCTCCAGCTTGGGGGTTTTCTGCTGACGCAGTGCCACTAAGAGCACACGCTCTTCCTTCCCAAAGTTAGACCACAGCTGGAGAAAGTCGTTGACTGAGGCAACGTGGACCTGTGTTCAGCTGAATATTCATAGGCGCAGAAATGACGCCAGCCACGTGTGTGGACGTAAGGAGTGTGCACGCAGTGTGACCCCACTTTGTCTGCAGCGCCTCCCTGGCATCAGTGAGCACACCCAGTGCCTGGATCTTGGCGGCTGCTGCTGCTTCTTTTTAAGATTTATTTATTTGAAAGGCAGAGTTACAGAGAGGCAGAGGCAGAGAGAGAGAGATCTTCTATCTGCTGGTTCACTCCCCAAATGGCAGGTTGGAGCTGTGCCAATCCGAAGCCAGGAGCTTCTTCTGGGTCTCCCACTTGGGTGCAGGGGCCCAAGGACTTGGGCAATCTTTCACTGCTTTCCCAGGCCATAGCAGAGAGCTGGATCAGAAGTGGAGCAGCTGGGACTTGAGCTGGCATCGATATGGGATGCTGGCACTGCAGGCGGTGGCTTAACCTGCTACACTACAGCGCCAGCCCCTTGGCTTCTGATATCATTTGTCAATAAAAGGAACCAAGGCTGCTTGGAGAAGTGACTGATTTTAGGGCTGGGAGTGGAGTGGGGAGGATGAAAGATGAGAAGGAGCATCTTGTGGTACCAGAGAGTAACAAATGGGGCTATGCCAAATGTGTCTCAGGCCAGGGAGTCATGGGTGACAGGATCCGTCCGAGAGCCCAAGACACTTGGCTGGAAGCAAGGTGCAGAGAGGGAAAGAAAGCCTGTTCTGAGAGTGGACAGGCCCCTCACACTTCACCTCCCAGGCAACGACTTTCTTGCTTTTTTTTTTTTTTAGGATTTATTTATTTATTTGAAAGTCAGAGTTATACAGAGAAGGAGAAGCAGAAAGAGCGAGAGAGAGAGAGAGAGAGAGCGAGCGAGCGAGAGAGAAAGAGAAAGGAGAAGCAGAGGAGGGGGAAGAGAGAGAGAGAGATAGAGAGAGAGGTCTTCCATCCAATCGTTCACTTCCCAATTGCCCACAGCCGCAGGAGCTGTGCTAATCAGAAGCCAGGAGCCAGAAGCCAGAAGCCAGGAGCTTCTTCCCGGTTTCCAATGCTGGTGCAGGGGCCCAAAGACTTAGGCCATCTTCTTCTGCTTTCCCAGGCCATAGCAGAGAGCTGGATCAGAAGTGGAGCAGCCGGGACTTGAACTGGCGCCCATATGGGATGCCGGCACTGCAGGCAGTGACTTTACCCACTAAGCCACAGCGCTAGCCTCAGTCAACGACTTTCTCCAGCTGCGGTCTGACTGTGGGACGAGAGTGTGTGCTCTTAGTGGCATTGCGTCAGTAGAAAACCCCCAAGCTGAAGCACTGAGCACCTGTGTGGACTGCCCTGGTGGGTGCAGTGGTTCCCCTGAGTGACAGGACTGGGTTGCCTGTGTGATCGACTCCGGGGACACTGTCCCTACTCCTCCACCAAAAATAGCCTCAGCAGTGCCTGGAAAACTTCAGCAGCATAATGGAGGAAAGAATAATCATGTACCCAGTAAAATCTCATTAGTATTCTTCTCCCCAGGAAATGAGTTCTCTGGATTAACGAGTCCACGCAGTGTTTACATAGAAAAAAATTCAATTACATATCACTGGCGTTAACAACGTGACTGCTGGCCGGCTCTAACCCGGTAGCCAAACAGCATTACCTAGAATTTGTTTCCATCAACTGCTGTCTGTGTCTTCGGGGTGGGTGACGATTTGCGAACTTGGACTTGCTCGGTGACCCCGAGTTGGCCTGCCTGCTGCACCCTAGCGCTGCCTAGGGTTAAAAAGCAAAGGATCCGCTGGCTACAGGTCTGTCACCACCGCCTTCACGTCTTTAAGAGGTGCATGTATTTTGTGCCAGGCATTGGAGGTGTCTGATGACTTAAGGGATGGCTCTTGACCGTGGCCAGTGGGCACACTCACAAGCTACTCTCCAGCAGTTCAGCATGGCCGCGTTGCATGAGCATTTGGGTAACTGAGGCAGAGCAGAGTTGCACGTTCCCTGAAATGCCAGGGCAATGGCCCCTGTTTCCACTCTGCTTTATTTAGGAGAACCGGATTGCTCTCAGTGGGGCTTTCCTTATTAGGTTGTCAGCTCTGAGCCAGTCTGGTTGTAATAAGAGAATTAATATTCAGGTGTGTGTGCCAGCAGGGAGAGATGGAGCCGCTGGCCCTGACATCAGCGACGTGCCTGGTTCAGTTCAGAGCCTGGGGAGTATCTGGAATTTAGAAACTTCCTTCCTCTCTCTTTCCCTTTCTCTCTGCTTCTGTGGACCAGAATAAGAGAGGACTATTAAGGCAGTAAGTGGGATCGCCGGAGGCCTATGCAATGGTGAGCTTTTGTTTTGTTTTAATTGGAGGTGGCAGACATTTGGCCTAATTGGTTACACTGCTGGTTCACATTGCATCCTACACCACAGCGCCTGGATTTGAGTCCCAGCTTGGCTCTCCACTTTAGCTTCCTGTTCATGTGCACCCTAAGAGGCAGGAGGTACAGGCTCAAGCAGATGGATTCCTGTCACCCACATCAGGCATCTGAACTGAGTTCCCAGCTCCTGGCTTTGGCCTGGCCCAGCCTTGGCTATTGAGGGCCTTTTAAGAGAGAACTACCAGATGAGAGCTCTCGCTCCCTGTCTATCTCTGTCTCTCTCTTTCTGCCTTTCAGATCCATAAATAAAAGTAAGTTGAGGCCGGCGCCGCGGCTCACTAGGCTAATCCTCCACCTTGCAGCACTGGCACACTGGGTTCTAGTCCCAGTTGGGGCACTGGATTCTGTCCCGGTTGCCCCTCCTCCGGGCCAACTCTCTGCTGTGGCCAGGGAGTGCAGTGGAGGAAGGCCCAAGTGCTTGGGCCCTGCACCCCATGGGAGACCAGGAGAAGCACCTGGCTCCTGGCTTTGGATCAGCGTGGTGCGCCGGCTGCAGCGCACCGGCCGTGGCGGCCATTGGAGGGTGAACCAATGGCAAAGGAAAACCTTTCTCTCTGTCTCTCTCTCTCACTGTCCACTCTGCCTGTCAAAAAAAAAAAAAAAAAAAAAAAGTAAGTTGAGCATATTGCCAATATTCTTAGAAATTCAGTTAAAAAACCTTTTCTCGGGGCCGGTGCTGTGGAGTAGCAGGTAAAGCTGCCACCTGCCATGCCAACACTCCATATGGGCGCCAGTTCTAGTACCAATTGCTCCATTTCCATTCCAGCTCCCCACTAAACACCTGGGCAATCAGCTGAGGATGGCCCAAGTGCTTGGGCCCCTGCACTCATGTAGGAGACCCAGATGAAGCTCTTGGCTTCAGCCTGCCTAAGTCCTGGCTGTTGCGGCCATTTGGGGAGTGAACCAGTGGATGGAAGATCTCTCTGAGTGTCTGTCTCTCTAACTCTGACTTTCAAATGAATAAATAAGTCTTTTTTTTTTTTAACTTTTCTAGGGGCCAGCATTGTTAAGTTGCCACTTGTGATGCCAACACCCCATGTGAGTGCTGGCTCTAGTCCTGGCTATTCCACTTCTGAGCCAGTTCCCTGGTAATGGGCCTGGGAGGGCAGTGGATTGTGGCTCTGGCACATGGTCCTCTGTTACTCATGTGGGAGACCTGTATGGAGTTCCACACTTTTGGCTGGGGTTGCCATTTGGGAAGTGAACCAGTAGATGAAAGATCTCTCTCTCTTTCTCTCTGCTCTGTCACTGTGCCTTTCAAATAAATAATCTTTTTTAAAAAAAACTTTTCTAATATCTTCTGTTTTAAAATTGTTAATATTTTCATTGATATATCATAATTGCATTACACTGATGGAATGTAATGTCTCAATATATGTGTACAAGGTGTGATACTTACATTAACCTGATTAACACAACTCATCACCTTGTTTGTACAAGCGGACTGAAGCGGCCTCCTAGTGCTTTTGGAACGCACAGTACATTATCACTGAAGACAGCGCTCTGCCCTGTAGCAGACCTCAAAACTTGGGGCTCCTCGCTGCTTTGCAAGCTTGTTCCCTTTAACTGGTAACTTCCGGCCTCTGCCCTCCCCCACGACTCCCCACTCCTGTGAAGTCATGCCGAGGGAGATCTCTCCGCGTTGGCTTATTCACTTGGCATCATGCATTCCAGGTTTACCCATGTTGTTGAAAGACAGAACTCCTTTCTCTTTAAGGCTGCGTAGTATTCCCTCGTGTGGGTAGTCAGGTCTCCCACATGAGTAACAGAGGACCATGTGCCAGAGCCACAATCCACTGCCCTCCCAGGCCCATTACCAGATACACCCATGTGTATCTCTCCATCTACTGACAGACACTTAGGTTGTGCCCGGATCTGGCTTTTTTGTAAATAAAGCTGCAGTGAACACGGAAGGGCAGATGTCCCCTTGACACACCGACTCCAGTTCCTTCGGATCCACTCCCTGGGAGAGATTGCTGGGTCACAGCGTAGCTCTGTGTTTAGCTTCTGAGGAACTCATTCTGTCCTCCATGATGGCCGCATTCCTAGCAACAGTTTGCGCCAGCGTTTCTTTCCTCCACAGCCACACCAGTGCTGTTCCCCTTTGCCTTCCAGGCAGGTGTGTGGTGCTATCTGGGGTTTAAATGTGCATTTTCCTGATGATAAGTGATGCTCAGATCTGTTTCATTCACCTGCTGGCCATTTGTTTATTTCACTTTGAGATGCGTCTTGTCTGGTTCTTTGCTCATTTGTAAATTGGGTTATTTGTCTGTTTCCTGGCTGCTGATTTGTGTGCGTGTCTTGTGTATTTTGAATGTTAACCTTCTACCAGTTGTATGGTAGCAAATATTTTCTCCTCCTCTGTGGCTCATCTCTTCATTCTGTTAATTTTTTCTTTTTTAGTTTTACACAATCCCATTTGTCTATTTTTGATTCCTGAGCTTTCAGGGTCATATCCCCCAAACCCTTGTCCAATTCAATGTTGTGAAGCTTTCCCCATATTTTCTTCTAGCAGTTTTATGGTTTCGGGTCTTATGTTTAAGTCTTTAATCCATCTTGAGTTGATTTTTGTGTATTCTGAGAGAGAGGGTTAATTTCATGCTTAGGTAGGTGAAGAACCAGTTTTCCCAGACCCATTTATTAAAGAGACTGTCCTTTCTCAGTATGTGTTCTTAGCCTTCACTTAAAATAGAAACTTTATTTATATATTTGAGAGAGAGAGAGAGAGAGAGAGAGAGAGAGAGAGAGAAATCTTCCATCCGCTGATTCATTCCCTAGATGGCTGTAATGGCTGGGTTCAGGCTCGACTAAGTCCAGGAGCCAGGAGGTTCTTCTAGCTCTCCCACAAGGGTGCAGGGCCCCAAACATTTGGACCATCTTCCGATGCTTCCCAAGTGCATTAGCAGGGAGCTGGGTGGAAAGTGGAACAGCTGAGACATTCACCGGAGCCCACGTGGGATACTGGTGTTGCACGTGGTGGCTTTACCCGCTGTGCCACAGCACCAGCCCTGACCCCCACTTTCTGTCTGGCTTCTGTGTTTGCCTGATTCAGACAGAAAATCAGACTCTGGCATTCCTGGAATGAGGGGTTGGAACCCTGAACATTCCTTTCCCATCAGCTACCGACTTTAAAAGAACAGCGATGAATTTCACAATGGTAAACGCTGAGTGATGAGGTGGGCACGCTGAATTGGCACTTCAAGGTGGGACTCCCATCCAGAAATGAATTTTAAATAAAACACCTCAGAATTTTATATCCACATAGATATCATCTGGAGTCCTCACCATCTAAAGAAACAGTCTTACTCCAGCCAGATACTGCCCTGAGTTGAAACCCCCAAGCCCTGGGAGGCAGGACAGTGTTCAGAGATATTGACTAGCCCCGCCCACTATGTTGTGGTGTTCAGGTTTTTTTCTTTAGTAGGAGACAGACAGAAGAAGACCTTTTTCCAGTTTAGCTTTCCAAAGTCCGGCCCTATGAGGGCTGCAGAGGACCGGCAAGTAGTTACAATGTTGGAGAGGTGAGGAAGGATTCCTGAGCCTAACTGGGATCTCCGAGAAATCCACACTGCGGGTTAGGGATGCAACGAGAAAGCAGCTTGGGAGGCTCCTGAGCTGGGAATGTGGCTAAACAGCCTTGTTTAACCAAGTGCCTGGATTTTACTACTACTCATAATTATTTTATTATTATTGTAGTAATTGTATTATTATTTCCTGGAATTTTTTTTTTTTTTTTTGGACAGGCAGAGTGGACAGTGAGAGAGAGAGACAGAGAGAAAGGTCTTCCTTTTGCCGTTGGTTCACCCTCCAATGGCTGCCGTGGTCGGCGCGCTGCGGCCAGCGCACCGCGCTCATCCGATGGCAGGAGCCAGGAGCCAGGTGCTTTTTCCTGGTCTCCCATGGGGTGCAGGGCCCAAGCACCTGGGCCATCCTCCACTGCACTCCTGGGCCACAGCAGAGGGCTGGCCTGGAAGAGGGGCAACCGGGACAGAATCCGGCGCCCCGACCGGGACTAGAACCCAGTGTGCCGGCGCCGCAAGGCGGAGGATTAGCTTGTTGAGCCATGGCGCCGGCTCCTGGAAGTTTTTATTTGTTTATTTGAGACAGAGAAAGAAACCTCTCCCATCTGCTGGTTCACTGCACGAATGTCAAAAACAGCTGGGGGCAGCGGAGAGAGTGAGACAGGAGCCAGGAACTCAATCCACCACTCCCTGGCAGGGACCAGCTCCTTAGGTCATCACGGCTGCTTCCAGGGCCCACCATAGCAGGAGCCAGGAACAAGCCAGGCACTCTGAAGCTGTGTGGGAAATACCCTCACCTGTCTGCCCCAGAGAGGGACTCCCTTTCAGGAAGTGCAGTAAGAGGCAGATTTTATTACTGGTCTGGCAGATCAGGCATCCCCCGGTACAACAAGCAAGTTGTATCCTAGGAGCCCTTACTCCCACTCTTCATTGGCTGAGCACTGTGGGTGTACAAGCTTCTGCGGGCATGGCCCAAGTCACAGTTACCTTCCGCCTGCCTTCTCTTTAATTTCCTCCTGGGAGTGGGCTGCTCCCTAACATCCTGTTTGCCTTGAGAGTTTTTGCTCCATCTGCAAGGCCGCTGACAGCCAGTTTCCATTCTGTGTTGAAAATGGATCACCAGACCTTTCCTTAATCTATCATGGTTGGAAGTGTAGCATTGATATCTTGTCCTCCCCCTCTCAGAAAAACAAAACAAACACTCTTTCACAGAGCCTGTGGCTCCATGACAACAAATTCTTGCCTTGAGAGTCTGCTTTCAGTATCCGGAAGTGGCTAAGTCATGTTGATATGGGGCCAGACGAGGAGTCAGTTAGAGCACAATGAGCTGGAAGTTTCTCCAGGCTTGTCTCTACCCTGTACTCTAACTCCACCCCCTTGCATGACCATTCAGCACACCATTTTCCCATGATGCCCCTGAGCCGCCTCCAGTGCTGAGCAGATGCCATGATGAGCAGGTGCACAGCGCTCCATGTGGAGACACCATGAAAACCTTCCCAGAGGATACCATGCTTATTGAGCCCCACCCAAACTTCATCTCATTTGCATATTCAATTGGGGCACCACCTGCTTCCCCAAAAAAGGGTCCAATGGACCAAGGTAAGCAGCTCTCTCCTCAGCGGCCTGGCACAAACTGTGTGCTCTCTTTTCATGGACGTAGACTCTCTCTCTGTCTCTCTCTGGCCCTCTCACGGTGATTGTATCTCCTCATTGGGCTGCCTACATTCAAATCTGTTTTTCCCCCCTCCCTCTGTCTTTTTTTTTTTTTTTTTTTGACAGGCAGAGTGGACAGTGAGAGAGAGAGAGACAGAGAGAAAGGTCTTCCTTTTTCCATTGGTTCACCCTCCAATGGCCGCTACAGTGGGCGCACCACGCTGCTCTGAAGCCAGGAGCTTCTCCTGGTCTCCCATGTGGGTGCAGGGCCCAAGCACCTGGGCCATCCTCCACTGCACTCCGGGGCCACAGCAGAGAGCTGGCCTGGAAGAGGGGCAACCGGGACAGAATCCGGCGCCCTGACTGGGACTAGAACTGAGGGTGCTGGTGCCGCAGGCGGAGGATTAGCCTAGTGAGCCATGCGCCGGCCTCTCCCTCTGTCTTTATTTTAAAGGTAGAGACTCAGAGAAAGAGGGAAAGAGAGAAGACAGAGATATTTCATTTGCGGTCCACTCCCCAAATGGCTGCAACGGCTGGGGCCTGGAACTCCATCCGGGTCTCCCATGTAGGTGGCAGCGGTCCAAGCACTTGGACCATCTTCCTCTGCCTTCCCAGGCACAATAGCATGGGGCTGGGTTGCAAGTGGAGCAACCAAGACTTGAAGCAGTGGTCATGTAGGATGCTGGTGTCACAGGTTATAGCTTGCCTCACTGTGCCACAACTCTGCCGGCCCCCTCACTCTCTCTTTAAATAAATCCTGCTTTCATTTTTGCACTTTACTTAGGTACCTGCTTTGAATTCTTATCTCACGTGGGGCAAGAGCCTGGAAGCAAACAGCCAGGAAACAACTTCCCAAACCATGTGAGATGAAAAAGGCAGCTAAGGCATAGAACAGAATCAAGTCCCAGGTGGCCTGGCAGTCCAGTCCAATGTTTCTGTGTATATTTCTGCTTGAAGTCCCTGTGAACATAGCTCAAATCTCAGTCTGCTTGACACTTGGGACTGGTGAAATTTATTTTGGCTTGAAGTTCTGGGGGCTGGGAAATCCAAGAGCCCCAACACCAGCCTCAGGCTGCTTCCAGCGGAAGGGCAGGTAGGTGTGAGAAGCTGCACCAGGGCGGTCTCCCTTTGTAACAACCTGCTCTGGAGGTGAATAACCCAGTCCTGTCCATTCCTGTGAGAATAGCATCGCTAGCCCAAATACCTCTTGGAGGTCCCACTATTTCTCAGCACGGTAACACTGGGAATGAAATTTCAACGTGAGTTTCAGAAGGGACAAACCAGATTTAAAACCTTAGCTTAAAAGAGACCATACCCAGGAACCACCTCGTCACCAAGTGCCCAGTGCACACCCATGCCCACCCGTTTGCAGGTCCTCTCCTCCTCGAGTGGAGAAATCTATTGAAGTTGTAGCTATTTTTCATCTAGATTGTTCAGCAAGATCCTCTTTCATATCTCATCTTCTCCTTTCTATAAATTTATAAAATTTATAAGGAACTTAAGTTTGCTTTTTGTGACTCTTATTGAGATATAATTTATATATAAAAAGACGTTCATTTAAAGTGTTGATGACTTCTGATAAATTTATATATAACTTCTTTTAGATATTAAGTATTTTATTTTAAAAACTACCTTCAAATCCTGGAAATTTCTTGTGGTAATAATAATAGATTTAAAATATCAATTGAGGGGCTGGCGCTGTGGCATAGCGGCTAAAGCCACAGCCTACAGTGCCGGCATCCCATATGGGACCAGTTCTAGTCTGGGCTGCTCCACTTCCAGTCCAACTCTCTGCTATGGCCTGGGAAAGCATTGGAAGATGGACCAAGTGCTTGGGCCCCTACACCTGCATGGAATACCCGGAAGAAGCTTCTGGCTCCTGGCTTTGGACAGGCCCAGCTCTGTCCGTTGTGGCCATTTGGGGAATGAGCCAGCAGATGGAAGACCTCTTTCTTTGCCTGTGCCTCTCTGTAACTCTGCCTTCAAATAAATAAATAAATCCTAAAAAATTTAAAAATAAATAACTATTGAATGATATGGATTAGGCAATACAAAGCCATCTTGGCCTGAAAAAAATGGCAGTTTCATATGATTCAACTAATACAATTAAACTGTCTAATCACATGTTTATTTTTAATGCAATTTAGTTTCTAAAGATCTATTTACTTGAAAGGTAGTTACACACACACAGAGGCAGAAAGAAGAATTTTTCAATTGGAGATTTTTCTTTCAGTTACATATAGATGTCAACATACTAATTTTAGCAATTCATAAGTAACATTAACCAGTCACTGCATGTGAAGAATTTTAACTTCACTTTTCCAAATTTGGCATTTTGCTTTTAGACAATAATACTAGTTATTACACACACATCCTATATATATGTATATATAAATGTTTAAAGACTTATTTATTTATTTGAAAGGCAGAGTTACAGAGAGGCAGAGGCAGAGAGAGAGAGAGAGAGAGAGAGACAGAGAGAGAAGTCTTCCATCCTCTGGGTCACTCCCCCGATGGCTACAACGGCCGGAGCTGTGCTGATCCAAAGCCAGGAGCCAGGAGCTTCCTCTGGGTCTCCCATGTGGGTGCAGGGGCCCAACAACTTGGGCCATCTTCCACTGCTTTCCCAGGCCATAGCAGAGAGCTGGATCAGAAGTGGAGCAGCCGGGACTCGAGCTGGCATCGATATGGGATGCTGGCACTGCAGGCGGCGGCTTTACCTGCTATGCCACAGCACTAGCCCCTATCCTATATATTTTTAAAGTTTAAGAATTTCCAGTCTAACTTTAGGTTCACAAAATTGTTTAGTTAATGTTGTATTTCAGCTGCAGCTTCATATCTGCAGTGGGAGTTTCATCTGTAAAAATACCCTCATTTCAGTTCATAAGTTCCTTTTAGTTGGTTTGGGCTTAGGCAGCCGAAATGCATTTTCTCCCAGTTGTGGAGGCCACAGGTCCAACACCAGGGTGGCCCCAGGGCTGGTCTGTGGGGAGACCTCTCTCCTTGCAGCCTTCTGACTGGGCTCGCACGGCCCCTCTCTGATGTCTTCTCTCTCTTCCCAGTTCACACATCCTTGACAAGTCTCTTCTTTCGCAGGTCAGTACTTCTGGGTATGGCAAATGGAGTGACACACTGAGGACCCGCTGCTCTCCTGCAAGCTGCAACCAGATGGATTCTGGAAGGTTGTGTTTTGTCAGAGTCCCCATTCAGAGAGCGAGTCAGAGCCACAGGCAAACATTTACAGAGGAGATCCTCTCTATGAAGAATCAACACGTGTTCCCTGGATCTCAGGGTCTGATATGAAATCCCTGCTGTATGGGTGCCTTTGTTGCAAACAAATCATGTCAAACATTTGCACTGCTTCCATCATATCCCAGGAAATCTTCATTTATTATCAAAGCAGAGGTAGTTTGATTTGGTACACTGCTTATGGCATAAATGATGTTCCTCCAGGACCGGCACTGTGGCACAGTGGGTAAAGCTGTCGCCTCCAGTGCTGGCATCCCATATGGGCACGGGTTCAAGTCCTGGCTGCTCCACTTCCGATCCAGCTCTCTGCTATGGCCTGGGAAAGCAGTAGAAGATGCACCCACGTGGGAGACCCAGAAGAAGCTCCTGGCTCCTGGCTTCGGATTGGCGCAGCTCCAGCCGTTGCAGCCAATTAGGGAGTGAACCAGCGAATGGAAGATCTCTCTCTCTCTCTCTCTCTCTCTCTCTCTCTCTCTCTCTCTGCCTCTCCCTCTCTCTGTGTAACTCTGAGTTTCAAATAAATAAATAAATCTTAAAGAAAAAAAGATGTTCCTTCAAGTGTTTGTTTTTGGGCTTTCTCATCAATGCTAATTAACTGACATAGTTACTTTTATCTTCAGTTCTATCACTCAGTTGATAATCTCCAGCCTCAGTGTGGCTTCGCTGTCACTCGAAGCGTCTGTGTGTCTGCTTGTGTGCCCACAGTACCATCTGATGGGGACTCTGTTCTTTTGTCGTCTCTGCTTTTAGTGACTGCAGTTAGGCAGCTGGGACACAAAAAGTGTGGATCCGAATGGGGTGAGGCATTTTAACTTTAGCAATTGATCTGAGGACATGGTAACCAGCGTTCTGATTTGATTGTGACCAGTCTCATAAAATAAATGTATTTATTTGTCATATGTAGACACTTAGAAATGATTGCATCTTTTTTTGCTTAGTACACAGGAATAGGGCAGAAGCATAGTCTGCATAGACCTCAGTTTACAATCCATAACCCCAAATAGGAGCACAGCAGAGGAGAGAATACTTGTCAGGGCAGAGATATCTGAGTTTGAAACAGTTATTACACAGTGTATAATCAGTGATTCAAATTAGGTTTTATAAAAATTTATTTATTGCAGTGTAAGTCTTAGGGACCTGATAACATTTACAATTTTAAAATGTAATAAAGAAGCTTGCCATGAATAAATATGTGTAAAAATAAATATTTAAATATGAAATACTCAATGGGACCAGAAGCCTTCATAGCTTCAGAAAACCTTTAAGGGGAAGGGGGCCGGGGGAGAGAGAGAGAGAGAAATGTCTCCTGTTCACTGCTTCACTCACTATTTAGCCCACACCAGCCAGGGCTGGGCCAGGCAGAAACCAGGAGCCTGGGTCGCAATCTGAATCTCCCACATGGATGGCAGGGACCCTAGAGCTGGGACCATCAGCTGCTGCCTCCCAGGGTGCACGTTAGTAGAAAGCCAGGATGGGACCATTGCGGTGGTGCAGCCATTTTGAGCCCTAGCTGATCCACTTCCGATCCAGCTCTCTGCTATGGCCTGAGAAAGCAATGGAAAATGGCCCAAGTCTTTGGGCCCCTTACATGCCAGGAGACCTGGAAGAAGCTCCTGGCTTCACATAGGCTCAGTTCTGGCCATTGCAGCCAATTGGCGAGTGAACCAGAGGATTGAAAATCTCTCTCTCTCTCTCTCTCTGGCTCTACCTCTCTTTCTAATTCTGTCTTTCAAATAAATAAATAAATCTTAAAAAAAGAAGGCAGTAGAGCTGGGACTTGAACCCAGGCACTCTGATTGGAATGTGGGGATCCCAGGCAGCAACTTAACTGCTGCATCAATACTCACCCCTGAAATAACATCTGAATTATGTTGATTATTATTTTTAAGGAATACGAAGAAATTCCCATAAGAACATGAAATAGTCTAATCGAAAGCTTAATCAAAAAAATAAGGAACAATAATGTAGAGAATGAAAAAAAGTCAGTCATTTAGTATCAAATAACATAAATAAACAATAAGGTATAGTTTCATTAGTAAAAAAATTGTGAAGAGTAAATGAAAAAGAAAACTAAATATTTTACATTCACCTGACAGATGAATAATTTCACTGACAATAACCAAATTGCAGTTAAATAAGCCATCGGATGGGTTAGGATGATCTAACGGGCAAGGCTAAGGTGCAGCAGGTGTTTTGTAGTGTGGCTACTGCTGGCTGCCTCCTGGCAGCTAGTCAACAATGCGTGGAGCCAAATGCCCCAAAATAACACCGAATTCAGGGAATTCATAGAAGAGGTCATATACAGCATGCAAAATATTTTCAATGATCATATTTAGGGGCCAGCGCTGTGGGTAATGGCGCCACCTGCAGTGCTGGCATCCCATATGTACACCGGTTCAAGTCCCGGCTTCTCTACTTCCGATCCAGCTCTCTGCTATAGCCTGGGATAGCAGTAGAACATGGCCCAAGTCCTTGGGCCCCTGCACCTGCATGGGAGACTTGGAAGAAGCTCCTGGTTCTTTGCTTCAGATCGGCACAGCTCCGGCCATTGCAGCCAGTTGGGGAGTGAACCAGCAGATGGAAGATCTCTCTCTCTTTCTCTGCCTCTCCTTCTCTCTCTGCATAGATCTGACTTTCAAATAAATAATTAAAATCTTTAAAATGATCATATTTAGGCCAGCGCCACGGCTCACTAGGCTAATCCTCTGCCTTGCGGCACCGGCACACTGGGTTCTAGTCCTGGTCAGGGCACCGGATTCTGTCCTGGTTGCCCCTCTTCCAGTCCAGCTCTCTGCTGTGGCCCAGGAGTGCAGTGGAGGATGGCCCAAGTGCTTGGGCCCTGCACCCCATGGGAGACCAGGAGAAGCACCTGGCTCCTGCCTTCAGATCAGCTCAGTGCAGCAACCATTGGAGGGTGAACCAACGGCAAAGGAAGACCTTTCTCTCTGTCTCTCTCTCTCTCTCACTGTCCACTCTGCCTGTCAAAAAAAATGATCATATTTAGTAGACTATAATTTTTAAAGTATTTTTAGGTTTATAGAAAAATTGTGCAGAAAATCCAGTTTACATGTACCCTACGTGACTCCATGCTCCATTTTTCTCCTAATTTTAATAGCTTGCATTAGTGTTGTGCATTTGTTACAATCAATGAAACAATATCAATCAGTCATTATTAGCAGAAGTTCGTGGTTTGCATTAGGGTTCACTCAGTGTGGCACAGTTCTTTGGGGTTTGACCGATGCAATACACCATGTGCTTGCCTTTGGGTGTCATAGAGAGGACTTTTCATTGCCCTAAAATGTCCTGTACCCCATCTCTTCATCCCACCCAGCCCTCTGAACTCCTAGTAAGTGCTGTCTTTTCACTGCTGTCTTTATAGCTTTGCTGTTTCTAGAGTGCCATTCACCTGGTGATGGACATCTTGGCTGTTTCCATTTCTTAATAAATTAATTAATTGATTTGAAAGGAAGAGCCACAGAGAGAGGAGAGACACACAAAAAGGGGTGTTTCGGTTCTATCTGCTGGTTCACACCCAAAAAGGCCACAGTGACTGGAGCTGGGCCAGGCTGGAGCCAGGAGCCTGGGACTCCATCCAAGTCTCCCATGTGGTACAGGGGCCCAAGTAGTTGGATCATCTTCCATGCCTTCCCAGGCACATTGGCAGGGAGCTGGATGGGAAGTTGAGCAGCGGGGACTTGAACTGGTGTTCATCTGGGAGGCTGGCATCATAGGCAGAAGCGCAACCTGGTGTGCCACCGTGCTGGCCCTGTTTCCAATTTTTAGCGATTATGCTTTAGCTGTCATAAACACCTACGTCCAGGTTTTCGTGTGTGCATGAGTTTTCTACTCATTTGGTGAAAGGAGCAAAGGTTTGGTTTTGTGAGAAACCACCAAGTAGCCCTCCGGAGTTGCTGTGTGGTTTGAACTCCCACCCCTGAGGAGAGGTCCCACGGCTCCACATGCCTGTCAGCTCTTGTACTGTCAGGATCCTGGATCTTAGAGCCTGGTAGGTGTGGTACTATCTCAGTGTTGTTTTATTTGTAATTCCCTAGCGACATACGGTGTAGACCATCATTTCCTATGCTTATTGCTGTTTGAGGATTTTCTTTGGAGAAGCATCTGTTCCAATATTTTGTCTGATTTCAAATTGGACTATTTGTTATTGTTGAGTTTTAAGTGTTCTTTGCATATTTTGTTTTTTATTTTTTATTTTTTGACAGGCAGAGTTAGACAGTGAGAGAGAGAGAGAGACTGAGAGAAAGGTCTCCTTCCGTTGGTTCACTCCCCAAATGGTCGCTACGGCCAGCACACTGCGCTGATCTGAAGCCAGGAGCCAGGTGCTTCCTCCTGGTCTCCCATGTGGGTGCAAGGCCCAAGCACTTGGGCCATCCTCCACTGCACTCCCAGGCCACAGCAGAGAGCTGGACTGGAAGAGGAGCAACCGGGACAGAACCGGTGCCCCAACCGGGACTAGAACCCGGGGTGCTGGTGCTGCAGGCGGAGGATTAGCCTAGTGAGCCACGGCGCCGGCCTTTTTGCATATTTTGAATACAATTCCTTTGTATTCAGATCAACAAATTTCCAGCCTTTGTGGCCAATTGGGGAGTGAACCAGCGGATGGAAGACCTCGCTCTCTCTCCGTCTCTGCCTCTGCCTCTCTGTAGCTCTGACTTTCAAATAAATAACTAAATCTTTAAAAAAAAATGATGTTCCTCTGAGCATTTCTTTTTGGGCTTTTTTTTTTTTTATGTCAGATTTACACACACACACACAGAAAGAGAAAGAGAGAGAGAGAGAGAGAGAGAGAGAGAGAGGGGTCTTCCATCTGCTGGTTCACTCCCCAATTGGCTGCAATGGCCGGAGCTGCGCCTATTGGAAGCCAGGAGCCAGGAGCTTCTTTCTTCTGGGTCTCCCACAGGGGTGCAGAGGCCCAAGGACTTGGGTCATTGTCTACCTGCTTTTCCAGACCATAGCAGAGAGCTGGATCTGAAGTGGAGCAGCCAGGTCTTGAACTGGCGCCCATAAGGGATGATGGTGCTTTAGGCCAGGGTGTTAACCCACTGTGCCACAGCGCCAGCCCCTGCTATATGGTTTGTAAATATTTTCTTCTATTCTGTGGCTTCTTATTGTCACTAGTGTCTTTCCCAGAATAAAAGTTTCAAATTTTACTGAAGCCCATCTTCTCATGTTTTTGGTGTTGTATATAAAAATTCATCAACAAACTTATGGTAGCCTAGATATTCTGCTATGTTATCTTCTATTTTACATGATCCATTGTGAATTGATTTTTCTGAACTGTGTAAGATCTCTATCTAAACTCATCTTTTTATTTCTTTTAAAGATTTCGTTATGCATTTTGAAAGAGTTTCAGAAAGAGATCCATCCATTGGTTCATTCCCTAGACAGCTACAACAGCCAGTGCTGAGCCAGGAGTTTCTTCCGGCTCTCCCGCGTGGGTGCAGGGGCCCAGGGACTTGGGCCATCCTCTGCTGCATTTCCCAGGTGCATTAGCGGGGAGCTGGATTGGAGGTGGGGCAGCTGGGTCTCGAGCTGGCACCCATAAGGAATGCTAGCCTTGCAGGTGCCAGCTTTTTTTTTTTTTTAATTTTTATTTAGAATATAAATTTCCAAGGTACAACTTGTGGATTGCAATGGCTTCCCCACCCATACCTCCCCTCCCCCCCGCTACTCTTCCCCCTTACCCACTCCCCCTCCCCTTTCATTCACATCCAGATTCATTTTCAATTCTCTTTGTATACAGGAGCTCAGTTTAGTATGTGTTAAGAAAAGATTTTAGACCATTTGCCCTCACATATCATCACAGAGTGAAATACACTCTTTGAGCACTAGTTGTAGCATTACATCACGTTGTACAGCACATTAAGGACAGAGATCTTACATGATATTATTTTCTTTTTTTTAATTGATTGATTTTTATGTAGCTTCCAAATTTTTTAATCATTTCCAATTATCTTTCTATATGGAAGATCGATTCAGTATATACTAAGCAAAGATTCTGTCAGTTTGCACCCGCGCAGAGACAGAAGGTGCAAAAATACTGTTCCAGTACTAGTTATTGCAGGTGCCAGCTTTACCAGCTATGCCACAGCACTGCTCCCAGGTTCATCTTTTGTTGCATGTGGATGTCCGGCTTTTCCAGCACCATTTTTTTAAGATTATTTTTTATTTTTTGACAGGCAGAGTGGACAGTGAGAGAGAGAGAGAGAGAGACAGAAAGAAAGGTCTTCCTTTGCCGTTGGTTCACCCTCCAGTGGTTGGCACGCTGCGGCCGGTGCACCGCGCTGATCCGAAGCCAGGAGCCAGATGCTTCTCCTGGTCTCCCATGTGGGTGCAGGGCCCAAGCACTTGGGCCATCCTCCACTGCACTCCCGGGCCACAGCAGAGAGCTGGCCTGGAAGAGGGGCAACTGGGACAGAATCCGGCGCCCGGACTGGGACTAGAACCCGGGGTGCTGGCGCCGCAGGCGGAAGATTAGCCTGTTGAGCTGTGGCACACGACCCCAGCACCATTTGTTAAGAAGACTGTGCTGGCCGGTGCTGCGGCTCACTAGGCTAATCCTCCACCTTGCGGTGCCAGCACCCCGGGTTCTAGTCCCGGTCAGGGCACCAGATTCTGTCCCGGTTGCTCCTCTTCCAGGCCAGCTCTCTGCTGTGGCCCGGGAGTGCAGTGGAGGATGGCCCAAGTGCTTGGGCCCTACACCCACATGGGAGACCAGGAGGAAGCACCTGGCTCCTGGCTTCGGATCAGCACAGTGCCGGCCATAGTGGCCATTTTGGGGGGGTGAACCAACAGAAGGAAGACCTCTCTCTCTCTCTCTGTCTCTCTCTCACTGTCTAACTCGGCCTGTCCAAAAATAAATAAATAAATAAAAAGAAGACTGTCCTTTCTCCATTGGATTGACTTTATTTCTTCATCAGACATCAGATGGCGCTGTTTATGTGGGTTGTTTCTGGGCCCTGGAGTCTATTCCACCTGAATTATTTGGGTCTTCTGCTGTCAGTTCCACCCTGTCCGGATTCTGTGGCTTTGAATAAAGTCCTGAAGACAGGAAGTGACAGTACCCCAGCTTTATTTTTCCTCAAATTGTTGTGGCTACTCTGGGTCTTCTTTCTTTCCATATAATCCTTAGGAAAAGTTTGTTTATATCCAGAAAATAGCTTGCTGGGATTTTGATCTGGATTGCACAGGAATGTACAATCATAACATTAATAACATTGAGTCTTCCTATCCATGAACACAAATTATCTCTGTTTATTTAGCTCTTCGACTCCTGTGATCAGAGTTTTCCAATTTTCTTTATATAGCTTTTATACATATTTTGTTAGATTTTTTACCTAAGTAGTTCTAATTTTAATGGCTACAGATGGTTATTTAAAAAAATCAGTATGCAATATTTATAATCATTAATTTTTTGCAGCTAGGCCACCTGTTAATTTGTTGCAGACCAAAGGGCGGTGGCCCATTGGTTGGGAAGCTTTTTGATGAGGAGCAGCAGCTACTACCACTGAACATGAGACACTAAAATCTCCCGTGGCCAATTCTGCAGCCACTGTGTGGCTGATGATCGCACACCCCAAGTGGACCCACCTGCCGTCACTGAAATGTCTCTGGTCACGTAGGGACGGGCCCAGATCCGGGAATTTGGGGAGAGGGGGTTTAGGGAGACACTTGCTCACCAAACCTAGAAGTGTTGTGTGTCTCACAGATCCCATGGGACCTTTGCTGGATTCCCAGTCACCAACGGAACCCTTATGGACCACAGCACTCTGAGGTCTTCGAGCTGTAACCTCTCTTGATTCTCCCTGCCCTTGTGGGCACCAATTGCCACAACCTCCTTTACCAACCCAGCCTTGTTTAAATCAGGAAGCTGCTTTGAACTGTGGTGCCTCTGGCAGTGTCCCCCAGCCAAGAGAGCAGCCCAGGGTGCTTCTCAAAGGCAATGGTGCTTCCTTCATCTGGGATTCTCTGAAAACCTTGATAGACGCCACCTCAGGGGACATAGGTAGAAGAGAGGTAAGTTGATGATGTTGAAAATTCACAATATTTTCTCCTCCTTGATCCTTTTTTTTTTTTTTTTTTTTTTTGGACAGGCAGAGTTAGACAGTGAGAGAGAGAGAGAGAGACAGAAAGGTCTTCCTTTTTCTGTTAGTTCACTCCCCAATGGCCGCTGCACGCTGTGCCGATCAGAAGGCAGGAGCCAGGTGCTTCTCCTGGTCTCCCATGGGGTGCAGAGCCCAAGCACTTGGGCCATCCTCCACTGCACTCCCGGGCCACAGCAGAGAGCTGGCCTGGAGGGGCAACCGGGACAGAATCCGGTGCCCTGACCTGGACTAGAACCCGGTATGCCAGCGCCGCAAGTGGAGGATTAGCCTAGTGAGCCGCGGCGCCGGCCCAAATTATTCTTAATAAATAAGCAAGTGAGTAACATTTCGACTACCTGGGTGGCAGGGACCCAAGTGCTTGAGCCGTCACCTGCTGCCTCCCAGAGTCTGCATCAGCAGGAAGCTGGAACTGGGAGCAGAGCCGGGACTCAAACCCAGGCACTCCTTAACAACAGCACCTTAACAACAACAGCTTAACCACGACACCAAACGCCTGCCCCTCCTCCATCATCACGTAGCTGAGTCCAGCAGTCAGTCAACTTATTTATTGTTTAAAAGATGTATTTATTTGGGGGGGGAGGGAGGGAGGGAGCGAGATTGCTTTTGTCGGCTGGATACCTACATCAGCTTGGGCTAGGCTGGTGGTCTCCCATGTAGGTGGTAGGGACTCAAGTGCTTGGGCTTCCCAGGTGCATAGCAGGGAGCTGGGCTGGCAGCACAGTAGCCAGGACTCACACCAGCACTGCGATATGAAATGTGGGCATCCCAAGCGGTGGATGAACCCATTGCAGCTCAGCACCCACCCTGTCAGTTACTTTACATAATACTTTTTTTTCAAGATTTATTTATTTATTTGAAAGGCAGAGTTACACACAGAGAGAAGGAGAGGCAGAGAGAGGTCTTCCATCCACTGGTTCACTCCCTGATTGGCCGCAATGGCTGAGGCAGGGCTGATCTGAAGCCAGGAGCCAGGAGCTTCTTCTGGGTCTTCCCACATGGGTGTAGGGGCCCAAAGACTTGGGGCCATTTTCTGCTGCTTTTCCAGGCCACAGTAGAGAGCTGGATCAGAAGTGGAGCAGGCAGGACTCGAACTGGCGCCCATATGGGATGCTGGCACTGCAGGCAGCGGCTTTACCCACTGTGCCACAGTGCTGGCCCCATATAGTACTTTTTAAGCCGTTCACTCTAAGGCACACTCAACTTGACAAGCAGGTTTAACAAGGTAACTGCCTCCAGTAAGGTTGGAATGAGATCTTCAAACAAGGTAGGGAGAAGCTACTAAGAGGGGACTGGGGGTTGAGCTACTAAGAATCATCCAAATTATGCTTTGTAGTCCCATTTCTATTCCCAGATTCTCCTGTTTCCTAATAAATTATCTTTCACACATGCAGTGTGGTGAGGGTGATCATTCAACTTCACTTTGTTCCTGGATGACTTGAGGATGAAATTTTGAGTTTGGTTTCAGGTGTTTTAGCCATGTGGTTCCAGTAATAAATTATTTTTGTCCTACCATAGAATAGTTTTTTTTTTTAAGCCTTGAGCTGAGAATTTAGAACTCTGAATGTGTCATTGTTTTTCTTTAAATGGTCCAGTTTAAATTTTTGTTTTTGTTTTTGTTTGATAGGCAGAGTTAGACAGTGAGAGAGAGAAAGGTCTTCCCTCCGTTGGTTCGCTGCTACGGCCGGCGTGCTGCGCTGATCCAAAGCCAGGAGCCAGGTGCTTCTTCTGGTCTCCCATGTGGGTGCAGGGCCCAAGCACTTGGACCATCCTCCACTGCCTTCCCGGGCCACAGCAGAGAGCAATACAGAAGAGGAGCAACTGGGACAGAATCTGGCACCCCGACCAGGACTAGAACCCGGGGTGCCGGGGGTGCCGGTGCCACAGGCGGAGGATTAGCTTAGTGAGCCGCAGCGCCGGCCAAATTTTTGGTTTTTGAAATATTTATTTATTTGGAAGATTTACAGGGAGAGGCAGAGAGAAAGAGAGAGAGAGAGAGAGAGAGAGAGGTCTTCCATCCGCTGGTTCACTCCCCAAATGGCTGCAGTGGCTGGAGCTGTGCAGATCTGAAGCCAGGAGCCAGGAGCTTCTTCCAGGTCTCTCATGGGGTGCAGGGGCCCGAGGATTTGGTCCATCTTCCGCTACTTTCCCAGGTGTATTAGCAGGAAACTGGATCACAAGTACTGCAGCTGGGACTCAAACTGGCGCTCATATGGGAGGTTGGTGCTGCAGGCTAGGGGGTTAACCTGCTGCACCACAGCACCTGCCCCCATTTTTTTTTATGATTAATTCATTCAAAAGATAGATGGAGAGGGGAGATTTCTCTCCCCTCTGCTGGTTCTATGCTCAGAAGTCTGCAATAGCTGGCCCGGCTGAGGCGGGAAGTCAGAAGCTGAGAACTCCATCCAGGTCTCCCAGAGTGGTGGCAGGGGCCCAAGTACTTGAACTACCACCTGTTGCTTTCCCAGGGGCATTAGCAGGAGGCTCAGCAGCAGAGACAGGATCCCCAGCATAGGATGTAGGCACCCCAATCAGTGGCTTAACTGTGTTACCACAATATCTGGCCCTTCCTTCATCTTTTGGCTTGATTGAATTCCTCTTGCTTTTCATTATATATCATTGCATATTAATATATCATATATATAACATCATATATTATAATTCACATATATGATATATACAAAGAGTATGGCCATTGGTTTCCCAAAGACTTTTCTTCAATCCAGGTGACCATAAATGGCAATTGACCTCTCTGTTCCCTCCTGATCCCTCACGAGTGCCAAGGGTTCCCAGAGCTCACTTCTTTCCACGAGTGGAAACTCAGCCTTCATTCCTAACCAGGCCACGTAACCGATCCCAGATTCTTCCACAATTCTGCAATCCCACGTTCGGTGACGTTTATTCTGTCCCTTTCTCTGCTGCCCTTGTTGGACTTATTTTGCTTGCTTGCAATTTGAGATGACAAGTTTGGGGGTACGGACATGACTCCCTGGGAGCCTGAAGGTCAATGTGATGGGACAGACAGAGGTGTGGCCTCAGAGGAAATGCATGGGTGGTGTCAGATGGTGATTTTCCTGTGATGTCTTGGCTATCTGCTCCCGACTTGGGGGATCTCAGGCTCTATTCTGTCCTGTGCTGGCCCGAGTCATCCCAGCTCCTCCTCCACCTATCAGGTGGGCAGAACAACCTCTCCTCTGCTCCCCTTTGAGACTGAGCAAAGAGACTTTCTAAAGGCCCCTCCCTCACCTGGGGTGGGGGGGTCGTTGGCCAGGAGGTGGGCTGAGAATCAAATCCATAACTTCCCAGACCCTCAATTCTTTTTTAAAAAAATTATTTTATTTATTTGAAAGACAGAGTTACACAGAGGTAGAAACAGAGAGAGAAGTCTTCCATCCGCTGGTTTACTCCTCAAATAGCTGCAAGACTGGAGTGAGCTTGTTCCGAAGTCAGGAACCAGGAGAGTCTCCCGTGTGGGGGCAGGGGCCCAACCACTTGGGCCATTCTCCCCTTCTTTCCCAGGTGCGTTAGCAGGAAGCTGGATCCTAAGTGGAGCAGCTGGCACACCATTCTGTGCCCATATGATGCTGGGGCTGCAGGTCAGGGCTTCACCCTTCACGCCGCATCCCTCCCCCTCCCCCCCTCAATTCTGACCTCCTGCTCTATAACACTGGAGGCTCTAGAGCGAGGGTACACACGGAGGTCTACATCCTGTGGTCTAAGTCTAGGCAATACCCCGGCTGTGGAACGTTGCACTGGACTATTCTGTCTTCAGAATGATAGCGATTTGAAGTCTGCACACGCAGACTTTGAGTCCTGGTTTGGCCTGTATGGTGTTCCCCAGTGGTCAACCAGGGAGCAACAGAACAGGCACAGGGAAAGGCCCTGCCTTGCCTCCGCCAAGCCCAGCAGGTGTCTTGGCATCTCTCTGGCCAAGACCAGACCAAGGTTGGGGAAAATTCCTAGGCCACTCCTCCTCCGCTCCCAGCACACCTTTGGACGAGGGGCTCTGTGCAAGTTTGACAGACAGGCAGCTGGGTAACCAGCCCTCCGATTTCCTCCTTCGTCTAGCCTCTTGCCTTGCTCAGCAAAGGCAGCGCGGCGGAGGGCTTCCAACCCTTCCCAGTGTTGGACATCCCAGCTCCCTGCACCTGCTCCTCGCCAGCGGCCTCCTCTCCACACCTCGGAGCGGGGCAGGGCGTTCTAGGGTACCGGGGACCTGGAAATTGGGTTATGCTCCTCGACTCCGGGGCAATCAGGAAGAGGGTCTCTAAATGGGGAGGGGCAAGAGAGAGACCCCCACCACCTGGCCCCACCGCTGCCCCTCGCTCTGGTCTAAGATGCTGCCATCAAAGATCACACTGAGATGTTGGCAAGTGGCAATGAGTTGCCTGAGGACGCCTCTGCATTTCTTAGAGAAGACGACTGACTCACACCTAATATTCAATCAAACAACGGCTTAAAAAAATCCCCACGAGTCCCAGGAATTGTTACTACAGCCATGCTCCTGGCGCAGGAAGCTGTGCCAAGAGCTTCCAGTCACTCGCGGGGAGCTCTCCTGGGCCCAGCAATCCTCTGGCGCCGCGGCGGGTTCCCCTTTGCAGGTGTGGCTCCTAGGTTCGCTCTGTGTCCCCGCCCGCGGCGAGGTCCCTGGCGCCGAGCAAGTGCAGGGCGCTGTGGGGCGCGCGGGGGAGCCGGGGCAGGGGCGAGCGCCCGCAGCAAGCAGCCGCGGGAGGAAGAGGAGGCTGCGGGGCCCAGCCTGACGCAGCGGTCGAGCAGGCCCCCGAGTCGGCCAGCCCTCCGCCGCCGGCTCCAGCGAGCCAGCCGGAGCAGAGGGAGGCGCCCGAGCGCGCCAGCGAAGGAGGCGGGGAGAGCGGCGGGCGAGGCGGAGGCGAGGGAGGGCCCCGCCCGCCGCGCCCTGGCCGCCGGGCATGTGTGGCCGCAGGCGCCCGACGCCGCCGCTGTCCCGGGGCTGAGCCGCGCCCGGGGGCCGGGACCGAGCGTGGCCGAGTGTGTGTGTGTGCGCGCAGGCGAGCGCCGTGCCGGCCCTCGGCCTCCCGCTCGCTCCGCTGGGGCCGAGGTGCATGTTCGCTCCCTGCCGCTGTGTGCCGAGAGGCAGGAGGACCATGAAGATGATCCACTTTCGGAGCTCCAGCATCAAATCGCTCAGCCAGGAGATGAAATGCACCATCCGGCTGCTGGACGACTCGGAGATCTCCTGCTACATCCAGGTGCGGCCGGCGCGGAGCAAGGGTCCAGGGTGCAGGGCGCGTGCAGCCGGGCGCGGGGGGCCTCTGCAGGTGGGCGTGCGCGGGTAGGGAGGACCCGGCTGCAAAGCCAGATTTCGCTTCTTCGGCCCTCCGGGGCTGGGGGCGGGGGTCCTAGCCAGGTGTGGGGCGGCTGCATTGTGCCCCGGAGGTGCCTAGCAGCGCCCGGCCCCTTCCCCAGCCTCGCGCCCTGTGCCGTGCCCAGGCTGGGGGCTCAGGGCAGCTGCTT
The DNA here is from genome assembly GCA_015711505.1 of Sylvilagus bachmani. NCBI lineage: Eukaryota > Metazoa > Chordata > Mammalia > Lagomorpha > Leporidae > Sylvilagus > Sylvilagus bachmani. The sequence goes on along the minus strand of CM027406.1, from coordinate 1,240,435 downwards.
CTGGGGAGGGGGCCCCCTCTGGAAATGGGAATCCTGAGAGCAGAGGGGGGGGCCACTTGCAAATCGCCCGCTCCCTTTCTCCACGTGGAGAAGGCACGCACCAACCGGGCTCACTCATTTTCTTTATCCCGCGCCCGGGGTACCGTGAGTGCAGGGACCTGCTTCCTGCCCCCGGCCACTCCCCTGCCTCTGGTCTTTACTGCGTGGGGCAGTAGCGAAGTTTCCCCCAGAGTGAGCAAGGCTGGGCAGCCTTGGGCTCCAGGCTTTGAAGGGATGGGCCACACGCTGTTTGAACTGTAGCTCCTTGCAAAAAAAAAAAAAAAAAAAAATGTGTGAAGCGCGTTTCGGAAGAAGGAAGCGGGTTTGGGAGACCAGTAAGTGGGGAGCCGTGCGGGACCCTGGGTTCCCCGGGAAAGCCTTAGAATCTCGGTGGATGTTCGCTGTCGCCCAGGTTGGAGGAGAAGGCAGGTTTCTGGCAGCTTCCTCCTTGGGCTCGCAGGAAATCCAGCGTGAGCAGCAAGGGAGTGTGTGTGTGTGTGTGTGTGTGTGTGTGCTCGTTTGTGAGCACTGGCGCTGTGGGATGTACCTGCAGGCATGTGTGCCGTCTCTCATCGCCCCAAAGCTGCCCCACTCTGAGCGCAGGCTCAACCCTAGTTAACTTCTGACATTTAAAGCTACTTACTTATTCATCTTTTGGATGACCCCAGTCTTGAGGCTCCAGGACTGAGTTGCTCTTCAAACACAGGGCACAGCATACTGGTGGCAGGTGAATGGGCCAGTGTCTCCCAGAGTCAGGAATCTCCCTCCAGACTTTGTTAACCATGAACGAATGGAAGGTCTTTCCTTGCTTTTTTTTTGGGGTGTGTGTGTGTGTGTGTGTGTGTGTGTATGTGTTGCTTGTTTTGTTTTTGATTTGATTTTTTTTTTTTTTTTTTGCTAGTGAGCGTTTGGGACAAAAGGACAGTGACAGCTACTCTGTTGGGCAACAGCCAGACAAGCTTCCAGGTAGGAAAGGTGTGGCCAGCCCCATGACCTGCCCACAGAGTAAGCTCCCACTGCATTTTCTGGAGGATCTTAAATTTCATTCTGAGCTAAGCAGTACTGCTAGACTTAATCAGAGGATTAGCAGGAGAGGTTGGACGTGGACTGTCTCGTGGGACCAAAGAGGGTGGCTGTGTGCAGTTTTAAATCCCAGTGGCTGTCTGGGTCCTTGGCCTGTGTTGAATGGGGAGGGGCCAGTGGCTGGCAAGGAAGCCATTGAGGTCTGTCTGAAAGCCTCTGCCTGTCTGGTCCTCCTTGGAGTTGACATTTGGTTCTTTTTTTTTCTTCATTAGAATAGATATGTAGTCAGTCCCCTTTCAAAGGACGGGTATTTGGTGTCTGGTGTTCTGGGAAGCAATAAATTATAGGCAAGCTAATAACAGTTTGGAAAGTTTGAGTTTTTATGGCTCAGTGGATGCCAGAGGTTAAAAGGTTGCATTCCAAAATGTTGAATTTGGCCTTGATTAAAAAAAAAAAAACACACCCAGATATTTCATATTGTGGCACACCCTTCTCTGACCCAGCTGCCTCCAAATGGTGGTGACCGGTTAACCAATTGAAATGCATGGCAAGGTCCTATTTTGATACTTTTGGACCTCATTTCTTCCTAGAGTATTTCAAACCTGGAATTGAAATTGCACTTCCAAGTATCAGGTTACAAAAAAAACAGTTCCTGCTTGTCTGGAGAACAAAAGGAGAGACTGCTCTGGCAGCTTCCTTCAGCAGGTGCTGGGGGGTGGCTGCAGGTGGTGACTGAGGGATGAGAGGGACTGTTGCGGGGGCCCATGTGAGCTCCAGGTGCCATTTCTCCAGATGCCGTCTCTGGACAGAGCCGTTCACACCTGGTGCGTCTCTGCTATAATCTTTCAAGGTGGGTCATATTCTCATTTTATGAATAAAAGCCCCCAAGACACTGAGAACCTCAGTGACTCGTCCAAGGTCACATATCTAAAAAGGGATTGAGCCCAGAATTGTGTGGCTCCAAAGCTTCGTGTGTGTAGCTGACTTTCAGTGAAGTTTCCAGACACCAAGGGAGAAAAATCCAAGCTGTGGGGGCTGAACCATGACTGGAGGCCAGCAGGGGTTCTCTGCCAGTGTGTGAACTTCCCCGGGGCCAGAGGCTGGCGGGAAGGCTGGTGACACAAAGGTCTTTGGAACGTCACACTCCGAAGACCACTGGGGACCGTGCCCACCTGCAGGAAACGTGGTGTGACTTTAAGGGAAACAGTATTCTGAATGCCCTGTTAGATTCTGCTCATCATATTCTTGCATTTCAGATAGCAGCACCCCAGATTCTCCCTGTGCATTAAGAGATGAAGTCTGAACCAAAAGGGGAGTTGCCTGGTTTTGCTCTGATTCCAGGGTTAATGGTGAGCGTTGCACGAGGAGGTTGTGTTCTGCTCCAGTGTGCCTTGCTGGGGAAGGCAAAGTTTTCTTCTTGCTACTTTATTTTGGTTTTGTTTTTTGACCAGGATCTTTGCATCTACTATAATATTGATGATAGGAAGCCGCTTTTGTAAAATCAACAGCTTTCACATCTGTTCCTTTTCCAAGCTGTGCAATTTTGGTGGTATCTTTCACAAGGATGACTTTCAGACACAGAAGCCCGGGGTGTAGTTCCAGCAGCTGCATAGCCAATGGCAGCAGGACAGGGGGCTGCTGCCTCTCACACCCTCTAGGATTCGGTCCCATCATGGCATTTGTGTGTGGGTGTTTAGGTCCGGTGGAGGAGGAATTCCAAATGGACAAGGGGACAGGGCACCAGCAGAGGCCTGCAGAAGGGAGGGGCTGCCCAGTGCTCCCCCGTGGGCCGTTGCTGCTGCAGTTAGACTGGGACCTCCCCGTCTTCCCTGTGTGCAGAGCTGGCACGATGATTCCCAGCTCTTCCTAATGAACTTGCCGTTTGTAACGCTGAGTTTTATTGAGTAGAACAGATATTTTTTCGCATTATTCACTCTGTAGCAAAGCCTCGTAAACATTGTTAGAATTGGCTGGAAATTTGTAGTTAATAGAAATTTTCATAGCATGTAGTAGGCACTCAGTAAATACAAGAGTACCTCAAAATATTCTTGGAAAATGGAATTAAATATGGTTGTTTTTGTGCAAAAATTTCTTTGAGGCTGGCACTGCGGCTCAATAGGCTAATCCTCCGCCTAGTGGTGCCAGCATACCGGGTTCTAGTCCCGGTTGGGGCACCGGATTCTGTCCCAGTTGCCCCTCTTCCAGGCCAGCTCTCTGCTGTAGCCCGGGAGTGCAGTGGAGGATGGCCCAAGTGCTTGGGCCCTGCACCCCATGGGAGACCAGGATGAGCACCTGGCTCCTGCCATCAGATCAGCGTGGTGTGCCGGCTGCGGCAGCCATTGGAGGGTGAACCAACGGCAAAGGAAGACCTTTCTCTCTGTCTCTCTCTCTTTTGTCCACTCTGCCTGTCAAAAAATAAAAAAAAAAAAGAAAAAATTTCTTTGAAATTGTGCATGGCTCTTCCTAATATGCATTTTCTATGAATTTTTGAAGGCCCTGTAGATTGGATTTTATTTATTTTTTTTGTACCCAAACAAACTTATCTTTCGATTTTGTTTTCCATAAACTGTTGGAAGTTCACTTGGATAGGTGTAGCTTTCCTTTCTAAACTGTAGGAGCATTTTATTCTCGCGGATGCTGCTCACTATTAAATCCCTAATACTTTTAGTTGTAGCTGGCTTCTAGTATGTGTTGATTAAACACTCAGTGAATGAGTGCTAACCTGTCCCATGTTTAATTTAGCTCATTACCTGTCAACATCAGGGTAGCGTGACAGCATTGGATTGGGAATCAGATACATGGTTTAATTATGTTGTCTGACACTGAATGAGTCATTTGATATTTGGAGTTAATTTCTTTATTTGTAAAATACGGGTGTTGGCTTAGAATGATGGGTACCATTTAAAAAGTCTATGGTTTAATTATTATCTAGACAGATTGCATTGGAGCAAAATGTTGCTATTTGGCAGAGTGGTTGTGCACACGTGATTTTCATAGTGATCCTGCATTATCTCCGTTTTATTGCTGTTACTGTGTTATCAAGTGTTATCTGATCCTTACACACATGGAAAGCCAGATTCAGAGAGATTAAACAATTTGGGTCACTTGGCAAATAAATGGATTAGAACCCATGATGTTTGACTCAGAATCCAGGTCTCTCTCTCTCTCTCTCTCTCTCTCTCTCTCTCTCTCTCTCTTTTTAGGATGTGGCTCTGTGTCTTGAGACTCGAGGATTAGAATGCTTTGGGCTGGAAGTAGGGGCCAAGTCAAAGTGGCTTAAATAATAAGGTCACTTACAGTCTTAGCTAGTGGGAAGCCTAGAGATGGGGCAGGTTCATTGTTGTTCCTCGGCTCTGCCTGCACCCAAGGCTTTCCCTTTTCCCACTCTGCCAAGCCCAGCACATCAGCTATGTCACTGTCACCACCACGATTATACGGAAGCTGTGGTGCTGGATCTGGGGCACTACATCCACCCCACAAAAGGAGGCATTTCCTGGTGCATGGCTTTTGATCCCAGAGGAACACCTTTCCCGGAGGCCCCAGCATTCTTCTCCTTAGGTTGTGCTGGCCAGGATTGGATCACCTGCTCACACCCTAGCTATGAAGGTTCCTAGGAGTGTGTGCACCTGGTGTCTTCCCTCTGGATCATGGGTGCTGGGCTTTGCCATATGGAAAGCATGGAGGGGTGTGTGTGTGTGTGTGTGTGTGTGTGTGATGAGGAGGAACAGCTATTGGTTAATCAAACTGTAGGGTCTTTTAGACTCTGTCAGATTGGGTTGTGATTAGTGTTCGAGTAAACTTTTCAGGAGAGTTTTGTAAGCTGTTATCTAAGTCCTGGCCTATTTTAGGCATTCTTTGAACAAGAAAGAATACGAGTTAATCTTTTGTAGTTGGTGTTGTTAAGTATCAGTCCAGTTCTTACAGATCTGGGGGCAGGAGGGTAGGTCTGGGCAGCTGGAAGGAATCCTTCCCGAGCAGGAGGGAGCTGGGAATGAGTTCAGGGACAGGATGGCAGAGGGCGGAGACCTTGTGTTCGGGAGGGAGCACTGCTTGCTAGCGTTTGAACCCTGGCTCTGCCACTGACTTGTGAGGTGGCGTCGGGCATTCACGTTGCTTCTCTGGGCCTCAGCGTGCTCATCTGTAAAGTGTACACAATAGTGACATGGATTTTCCTGGATTTGCCGAAAGGCCTGAATGAGGGATGGGTGTGCAGTGCTTGGCTTAGTATGCGGCCCGTTGAGGAGCTGAGAAAAGAGTGGCTGTGACTTAGTATTATGTGAGGACATGTTAGAGGTGGCCCTAAGTAGTTGCAAGGCTTTGCCTTAGAATGCAGTGATGGGGCCAGGGCTGTGGCATAGAGGGTAAAGCTGTTGCCTGCAGTGCTGGCATCCCATGTGGATGCCGGTTCGAGTCCCGGCTGCTCCACTTCTGATCCAGCTCTCTGCCATGGCCTGGGAAAGCAGTAGAAGATAACCCAGGTCCTTGGGCCCCTGCACCCACATGGGAGACTGGAAGAAACTCCTGGCTCCTGGCTTTGGATTGGCCTAGCTCCAGTGACCAACTAGGGAATGAACCAGCAGATGGGAGACCTCTCTCTCTCTCTCCTCTCCTTCTCTCTCTGTGTAACTCTGCTTTTCAAATAAATAAATAAATCTTAAAAAAAAAAGAATGCAGTGACTTTGAGCCCAAACTCAGTCACTTCCTGTCCATGCAAGACCTTCAGCCTCACTGGGGCTCTGTGTAATGGGCACAGTTCTTCAGTTGCCAGCCTCCCCTGAGTTGTTGAGATGAAAGATGAGAAAGCGTGCTGTGAATGTTAAAGTGTCACCCAAGTGCTTTGGATGGGTCTAAAAAAAAAAAAAAAAGGAAAAAGCAGCTTCTTATTTGTTGGAATGGGAGTTGGATGAGCACAGGCAAACATACGTATGCTGAATTCCAGGCTCTGATGAAGTCCAAGCTCAGGGCCAGCTGACAGCCACATCTTTTCTGCTGGTAAGGCCAATCCAGCACTTTTCTCTAAAGTCATCTAGAATGTCATTCAGCGTCGAGTGAAAAACCAGACACAAAAGAACAGAGGAGAGAGAGAGAGAGAGGGCTTGTTAAATCCCCTGGGCCAGCTCTGACTGTTTAAGGCCTGGGTCACGTGCGCAGACTTTTCTATTCAGTGTATCCTGAAAACAAAGGTAATGCCACTCCAATGGCCTGCAGAGACGGCATCTCTGGGTGTCTTCAAAGCAGAGGCAGAGGGTACCAGTGCAGGGAAGAGTGCAGTGCTGTTAGGGCCTCGTCGTGGCTGCTCTGTCAGCTGGGGAGCTTTGAACTACGTGCAGCCCAGTCTCACTCAGACCGGCTTTCACACCCAGGGTGTTTACTGCCTCATACGTTCGGAAGCCCCGAAGTCAGGGCTGGATTCTGTTTCTCCCGGGTTCCCTTGCTTTTGCGTGGGAAGGCTCTGGGGATGGCTTCATCCCTGGGTTGGCAGGGAAGTGGATATACAGGGCCGGTGGTTGCAGTTTCATAGGACCCCCTCCAACTCAGCCTCCTACGCAGAAGCCCTGCAGTCTTTCTGATCAGACTCCTACTTCTTGTTCGCAGCCCAGAGCCAGGCACTGCGGGTTTTTTGTATTTTTTAGTTTACTGTTAGGGACTCAGAGTGGAATATCAGTTTCCATCCTGGTGATGGCCTCTATGCTGGGATCTGCACCTAAACACTGGGGATCTGTTCTGTAAGAGGAAGGGGAAGCCACTCCTGGGCAGATGACCAGGAGAGCGTATAGCAGGTGCTTTATCTGCCTCAATGGTTCTCAAGCCATGGTCCAGGGACCTCCTGAAGTTCCTGGGATCCTTTCACAGGGTTTGTGAGGCTCCAGCTATTTTCCAAACAGTACCAAGATAGGGTTTGCTTTTTTTTTTTTTTAAGAAAAAAATCATGGTCTTATTGAAGTATAATTCACATTCCATGTAATATACTTAAGGATACAACTTGATGTATTTACAGGTTTTCCTAACAGTCACCGCAATCAATTTTAGAACATTTTCATGATCTCCCTAAAGCTTTGTGCCCTTCGAAGTCATCTTTCATTTCCCTGTAAACCTCCCAGCCCTAGGCAGTCACTGAGCTGCTTCCTGTCTCTATAGATTTGTCTATTCTGGACAGTTGATAAAAGTGGAGTTATTCAATATGTGGCTTTTTGGTTTGTTCTAAAGTTAAGATTTATTTTTTCTATTTGAAAGGCACAGTGACAGAGAAGGAGAAAGAAAGAGATCTTCCATCCACTGGTTCATTCCACAAATGGCTGCAATGGCCAGGGCTGAGTCAGGCCAAAGCCAGGAGCCTGGAACTCCATCCAGGTCTCCCAAGTGGGTGGCAAGGATGCAAGTACTTGGGCCATCCTCTACTGCTTTTACAGGCACGTTAGCAGGGAGCTGCGCCTGAAGGGGGGCAGCCAGGAATTGAACTGGTACTCTAATGTGGGATGCTGGCATCACAGACAGTAGCTTCACCTGCTACACCATGATGCTGGCCTGTATGTGGTTTTTTGTGTCTGACTTCTCAGCTCAGTGTTTTCAGGTTCATGCATGTTGTAGTCGGGATCAGTACTTTCTTCCTTTTTCTTGTTGAATAGCAGTCCCTTGTGTAAATATGTTATATTTTGTTTATCCACTCTTAGCTTGGTGAACTGGGTGGTTTCTCTCTTTTGACCATTATGGGTTATGTTCCATGAACTTCCTTGTACAAGTTCTGTAGATGCTTTTAGTTTCCTTTGAGTATCTACCTCCAACTGGTATTATGGGGTCACGTGGTAACTATGTTAATTTTTTGAGTGATTGCCCAAACTGTTTTTTGAAGTGGCTACACCCTTTTATATTGCAACCAGAAGCATCTATAAGAGTTTTAATTTCTCCATATCTTCTCCAGCACTTGTTGTTTGTCTGATTGTAATCATTTAAGTGGATATGGAGGTGTAGCTCATTGTAGGTTCGACTTGCATTTCCTTTATGGTTAATGATATGTTTATTTGTCGTTTGCTTATTCTCTCTGGGTATTATCTATTCAGATACATTGCTTGTTTTTATACTGGGTTGTCTCTTATTACTCAGTGGTAGGAGTTCCTTTGATATGCTGGTTACCAACCCTTTATATAGTAAATATTTTGCAAAATGCTTCCTTGGCCATGGGCTGTCTCTTTACCTCCTTGATGGTCTCAAACTTTTTTTTTTTCATTTTGATGAAGTCAGTCCAATTTATATGAAAAATATTTTTTCTCGCTTGTGTTTCTAGTATCAGAGCTAAGAAATGATTGCGCAATCATGGGGATTTATGCCTATTTTTACATGGAACACTTTTGTAGTTTTATTTGTAGGACTTTGATTCTTTTTGGTGGATATGTAGTTTATAAACCATAAAATTCACTATGGATTGTAGAATATTCACAAAGAAGCACAGTTCTCACTGCTGCCTAATTTTAGAATACTTTCATCGCTCCTGTGCCTAAGCCATGTCTTACCTTTGTTTATGGCGTGAGGTGGGGGCCTGGGTTTATTCTGTGGCACGTGGCTGTCTCGTTCTCCCAGCACCACTTGTTGAAGACCTGATGCTCTCCCCATTGAGTTTGTGTTGTCATTCTTGTTAAGATGTTGTTTGCTTTTTCTGCTCTCATCCTTCTACGAGTGTACAGTGGAGTTTTCCCGAGGCTTCTTGATGTGTGACCCACGACACATTGAATACCAAACCATACCAGCACTCGGCTTTCCATTGAGTGAGACATTAAAGTTACTTGTGAAAGAATAGAACAATGCTACTTTTTTTTTGACAGGCAGAGTGGACAGTGAGAGAGAGAGACAGAGAGAAAGGTCTTCCTTTTCTGTTGGTTTACCCCCCAGTGGCCGCTGCGATCTCCCATGCAGGTGCAGGGCCCAAGGACCTGGGCCATCCTCCACTGCACTCCCCGGCCACAGCAGAGAGCTGGATTGGAAGAGGAGCAGCCGGGACAGAATCCGGTGCCCCGATCGGGACTAGAACCCGGTGTGCTGGCGCCACAGGCGGAGGATTAGCCTAGTGAGCTGCGGCGCCAGCCAAAACAATGCTACTTTTCTCACTAAATTATTATTGTTTTTAAAGATTCACTTATTTGGCTGGCACTGTGGTATAGCAGGATAAACCTCCATCTGCTGTGCAAGCATCCCATATGGGCAGTGGTGTGTGTCCTGGCTGTTCCACTTCTCATCCAGCTCCCTGCTAATGGCCTGGGAAGGCAGTAGAAGATGGCTCAAGTGCTTGGGCTCCTGCACCCACGTGGGAGACCCTGAAGAAGCTCCTGGCTCCTGGCTTTGGATCAGCCCAGCTCTGGCCGTTGTGGCCATCTGGGGAGTGAACCAGTGGATGGAAGACCTCTCTCTCTGCTTCTCTGTCTGTAGCTCTACCTCTCAAATAGATAAATAAATAAATAATAATAACAATAAGGATTTATTTATTTGAAAGGCAGAATTACAGACAGAGAGGGAGAGACAGAAAGAGAGAGAGAGAGAGAGACAGAGAGATCTCCCAACCACTGGTTCCCTCCCCAAATGGCTGCAAAGGCCAAGGCTGGGCTAAGCCAAAGCCAGGAGCCAGGAGCTTCACCCAGGTCTCCCATGTGGGTGCAGGGGCCCAAGTGCTTGGGTCATCTTCTGCTCCTTTCCCGGCACATTAGCAGGGAGCTGGATTGGAAGTGGAGCACTTGAGACTCAAACCGGCACCCATATGGGATGTTGGTGTCACAGGAGGCGGCCTAACCTGCTGTGCTACAGTGCTGGTCCCACTAAATTATTTTTTATGTTATAAAGTATAGTTATTTTTCTTAGAAATGTGTCATTTATATTAACATGCAGTGGGTTTATTGTTATTTTTGAGTGAGTCAATAATGAGATATTTAAAAAAATTCTCAGTAAATATTGACATATACAACCCACACACTCATATTAACAGAAATTCTGCAGATCCTTATTAGTGTAGAGGAATTTTGAGCTTAAGAGTTGTTGGTGTGGCTGACTGTCAATTTATTTGAGCTTCCTGAAATTAAAAAAAAAACTAAAACAAAATAAAATTCCTAAAATCTTGCAATTTCAAGATTGCAAGTGACAAGTACTAGAATGATGTCATTTTAACAGAAAACACCAAATATGTGCATGGAAAATGTATTATGTATATTTGTAATTCTTAGCCATAGTCATGTATGTGTGTGTGTTTCAGTGTGCATGGGTGTGGGTCTGTGTGTGCGTGTACACGTATACATCACGATGTTAAGAGTAGGGCAAGATAAAGCTCACTCTCTCTCTCTCTTTTAAAGATTTATTTATTTATTTGAAAGAGTTACACAGAGAGAGAAGGAGAGGCAGAGAGAGAGAGAGATCTTCCATCCGCTGGTTCACTCCCAAAATGGCTGCAACAGCCGGAGCTGGGCCAATCTGAAGCCAGGATCCAGGAGCTTCTTCCAGGTCTCCCACAGGGGTACAGGGGCCCAAGGACTTGGGCCATCTTCTACTGCTTTCCCAGGCCACAGCAGAGCTGGATCAGAAGTGGAGCAGCTGGGACTTGAACCGGTGCCCATATAGGATGCTGGCACTGCAGGTGGCGACTTCACTCGCTACCCCACAGTGCTGGCCCCAAACAGGCTCTCTTGAATTTTCAAATTGTACTTGTAAAGCCATACCTTAATTCGAGACACCCCCCTCTTTGATGATGGAAAATGTATAACAACTATGCATGAAATGTTGAAAATGTACAACCCCTTGAATCAGGTTCATTACTCATTTGAATTATTATTATTTTTTTTTTTGACAGGCAGAGTGGACAGTGAGAGAGAGACAGAGAGAAAGGTCTTCCTTTTGCCGTTGGTTCACCCTCCAATGGCCGCCGCGGACGGCGTGCTGCGGCCGGCGCACTGCGCTCG
>CM027406.1:1148382-1229341 GCA_015711505.1 Sylvilagus bachmani | reverse complement strand
AGGTGCTTTTCCTGGTCTCCCCATGGGGTGCAGGGCCCAAGCACCTGGGCCATCCTCCACTGCACTCCTGGGCCACAGCAGAGGGCTGGCCTGGAAGAGGGGCAACCGGGACAGAATCCGGCGCCCCGACCGGGACTAGAACCCGGTGTGCCGGCGCCGCAAGGTGGAGGATTAGCCTGTTGAGCCACGGCGCCGGCCTCATTTGAATTATTAACTTGTTATTTCTCTTTCTGAGTAAATGTTTTGGGAAAACTGTGAAAAATATTGAAGGGCTGGAAATACGAAAATTTACCCCACAGAACATCCACTGCGAGATCCACATGGCAGAAGCGATAGCCGCTGGGGCCTTTCCTGGTTCCCTCGTTGTGGGATGGACAGATTCCGCTTGCTCCTCCCGGGAAGCAGCAGAGGGCCAGAGGTGTATTTGGAGATGGAGAAGCCCCAGGAGTAGGGTCGGGGTCCATGAAGGCAGACTTTGCAGCTGAGCTCTGGGAGGGAGGCTTCTCAGGGTGTGGCATTCATGCATCTTTTGTGCTGTTGTGCAAAGTGTAGATTCTGGGCAGGGACCTGAAATCCTGTGTCTCTAACTTCCTTCCAGGCGACTGACGGTGGACCACACCTGGAATGGTGAGGCGTTAGTAGGCATTAAGCGTCTCATAATCTTTTTTTTTTTATATATAGTTGAAAAGTTATCTGTTTTCATTTTATTTGAAGTAGGGGGTGGGGAGAGAGAGAGAGGCAGAGAAAGAGAGAGAGAGAGAGAGAGAGAGAGAGAGAGAGAGAGAGAGGTCTTCCATCTTCTGGTTTACTCCGCAATTGGCCGCAACAGCTAGAGCTACACTGATCGGAAGCCAGGAGCTTCTTCCAGGTCTCTCACGTGGGTGCAGGGGCCCAAGGACTCGGGCCATCTTCTACCGCTTTTCCAGGCCACAGCAGAGAGCTGGATTGGGAATGGAACAGCTGAGACTCAAACCAGTGCCCATATGGGATGCCAGCACTGCAGGTGGCGGCTTTTATCTGCTACACCACAGCCCCTGGCCCCCTAGGTGATGTCTTAACTGCTGTGGCTGTCTGTGTCTTATAATATGCTTAATTCCCGTCAGTGTGAGGCCTGTCCCTTTTTGGCCCTTATCGCCTCCTGTAGTGCTGCATCTGGTGGATTTCCTTTAGCAGGTGTACAGTGAATGTATGAGTGAGAGAGTAAATGGAGGAAGAAAGCCATTCGGGCATGTCCATCGTAGACAGCTCAAGTGCTGTTGCTGGGGACCCAGTGCTTCGTTTCAACTCCCCGTCCCAGCCAAATCAGGAGATAGCTTTTCAAACAGGATTTCAGCGATAGCAAATCTGATGAGGTGTTGAATGCCCGTGAGAGCCCAGGCGATCTGGGGTTAGCGATGACCTTCCCATCCCTCTGGGCCTCTTGCTTTTCTGCGGCCAGGACTCTTGGTGGCATTGATGAGGAACTCTGGCAACAGCTCAGCACAGACAAGTCATTGTGTCAGCCAGCAGTGTCTGGAAGCCCCCAGAGGCCCAGGGGCCTCAGCTGTTCTTACTCAACAGAAGTGACCCCAAGGGGCAGGGGCCCTGGAGGACAGTGCAAAATGCGTTCTCCCTGTAACATAAGCTCTGGAGCTGTTTGCTTTGGTGACGTTCCCTGAAGGCTCAGGACAGAGAAATGAAACTCGCTTGACAAAGGAACATTTTGTATATATTTGTGTACATCTAGCAGTTCTGTTTCTCAAGAGTGAATTAAAGTTTTTTCAGATCGCCCCAGCCTTATTCAGTAAATACTTGGTAAGAACCTTCTAAATGCCAATCACAGATCTGGGAGCTCGAGATACAAAAGAAAATAAAATCACCAGCAAGAAACTCACAGTCCATTGGGGTAGGAGAGACGAGACAGATGTAGAGACGGTTGTATGCAGGTGGCAGGCTAAGAGGAGGCATCAGGATCAGGCTGGGGCACCGGTAAGTATCTGGTATCGATGCATCTTGATTAATAATTAAAGGACAAGTGGAAGTCAACTCCAGAAAGAGAAAAGTGCATTACAAGCAATGCGATCCCTTGTTTGCTATACGGTTTTAAGCATGAAAGAGCACGATGATTGGAATCAGGAATGAAGGAAGAGGGAACCTGGGATGAGTCCCCGGTGGTTGGTGTCAGTGACGGGGAACTGGCGATGCCACTCTTGGAGGGACAGGACTGGTCTCAATTTGTGTGGCCCAGTGCACAGTGAGAACACAAGGCTCCTTGTTTAGAATGTATGAAGAATATCAAAGTGGTGCCAGAAGACATTAAACCAAGTACAGGGCCCTTCAAAGCATGGGTCCCTGAACCAATGCATGGGTCACCGCCCATGAAACTAGCCCCGTAGAGACAAACTAGAGGAGGAGCAGGCGGGGTGGAGGCGATGTGTTCTGCTTAGGTACATTGATATTGAGGTGCGTGTGATGGCATTTGAGTGACAAATCTCAGCAGCCAGGTGGATCTAGGAATGAGAGTTACCAGAGACACAGAGCTGACATGGAGACGTAGGTCATGTCCCTGCAGGGTGGGACAAAACCACCCTGGACTGCTCCTTGTTTTTGGAATATGAGCTCTGAAATTCTTTCCAAGAACAAGTGATGACTTTTCCTTTGTTGGGTAGCTCTGTCCTGATCAAAAGCTAGTATCCTTTTTCTCCTGCACCTAGTCAGCCAAACCAGGGCTACCAGTGGGAACACGTTTTCCTGTCCTTCATGTCTTAGCTTGGACTAGCCAATGAAGAAAGCCTTAATGCTGTCAGTTTCAGAGCCTAGACTTTCTACTGTAGAGAGGTTTTCCTTTGAGATGGTTCCATGAGCAGTAAATAGATAATACATTTATAAAGTCCTATCAAGATGGTACAAAATTATGCGTGTTATTTGAGGAGTAGCTTTGCAAGTTGTGACACAATTATTTATCCTTTATTTGGTACTTATTTATATTTTGGATGCCTCCTATGGATTTTCTATTCTACTCTTTTTTCAAAGGATTATTTTGAATATTAATTCAGATAGTTCAAGTTCTAGAAAATCAAAGAAATAACATTACCAATTATTACTAATCTTAGATGTACAAAAGAATTTTGTCTGAATGCATTTATCTGTTATGCCAAGCTTTGAAATATGGTTGTTGTGTTGCATGGGAAAGCAGTTAATAGCATGAATAGCATGTTTAATTAATAGCATGTTAATAGATCAGGGTTTGGTTTATCATGTCTTCTCCCAGAGATATCACTGGTTGCTTTATGTCTGTAGGTGTTGACGGTAAGTGAAGGTAGACTGATGCAGGGTCTTCACACACAAACTGAAAATCCAAACACAACATCACTTACTAATGGATGCCAGGGTGCACTTCAACAGCTTTCAAAAGAAACCAGTGACTCACTAGCCTTATCAATAGAAGGGAGTTTGGAAGCCCCATCAACACGTTGTCTAATAATGCTTCCTGGGTATTTCTAGCTGACGTTGTATTTTGGAGGGTCTATGCATGTTTTGCTGCCTGTTGGTTTACAAACCATGCCAGTCCTCGTGAGCTCTGTGTTGTGGAGGTCCTGGCGATGGTGGTGTTGAATATCCGTGGCTCCTCGTTTAGCCGCAGGCTGCTTCTTCTCTTGCGTTTCTCCTACCGCCCTGCAATAGTGTAGTAAGGATGTGTATTAGCTGGCTGAGGGTCCGAGAAGTTTTATGTGGTTAGCCTAGGTTCTCATAGTTAGCAAGACTGGGTGGGGCATTGTGTCCTGAGTTATGGGTCTGCTTCTGCTGCACTGAATACTACCATGGTTTTGTTGCTGAGCCCTGCCTGGTAGTCATTGATGTAAGTCTTTTCTGCCGACAACCTTTTGAGTAGTGCAGTAGAAAAACTTTATACTGACCCCACCTCTAGGCAGAGAAAGCGGACTGGTGCCTTAGGACTGCTGCCCAAGTGCAAAGTTGAAACTTTTTTTCCATTTACCTTCTTTAGTAGTCTGTCACTACCTCATGTTCTTAAGAATATTTTTCTGTGTATCATAACCGGATAATTGAAAGGTATCCAGCCCCTTTTTCTTTTCCATCGCTTATTTAGAATGGTAGAGATACTACTTATAGTTTGAAATTTCATGTGAACTCCCAAGAAATTGCAAAGCAAAATAAGAAAGGATGATGTCAATAGGTTTGCTGTCCTCTCGGGTACGTTACCTGGTTGTTTTGAGATTGACTCTGGAGTTTGAAATCTTAGCAATTCTGGAGCTTGCTTTTGTAGAGAATGTCTAGAAAAAATAGGAGCACGAAGTCCGTTCTGGTTAGGCACTAGCTGCAGCCTTGTCAGACTTTCTTAGTTTTGAAGGCTGAGGCAGGAGGGTAATAAAGTCTCTGGAGTCATGGGGGGAAAACACACTTCAGTTCTTTGACAGCACTCGGAGCTTGTCAAGGACAGTGCCCGTGTCCCCAAGCCTCCAGGGGGATGCATTTCTGCTGAGGGGCATTGTGGCCCAAGAGGGCACCTTCAGTGACACCTCCTACCACGGTTCCTCCAGCAGGTGTGGTGGCATCTTCGTGGTGTACTGCTGAGTAAAAGAAAAAGGAGGAGGAAAAGTTGCGAGTTCAAGGGCAGCCGTGAAGCCCAAGTTTGCAGAGCCAGCAGCCGTGCGGTAATTTGAGGCAGGCGAATTAGAAGAACGAAGCAGATTTTAATCATATGCTGCCAAGAGGAAGGTGGCTTAGGTTCATCTGCCAGATTGTACCTCCATTAGGAAAGGGAGACTTTGGAATGCTCTTCTGCAATCTGTATTGTGACAGATTTCTCTCTTCCTTTCTTCCAGGCTTTCTTCGGTATACTCACGGGGTAGGAAATGCCAGGCTTTTTCTCCCACAGTGCATACAGCAGTTGTTAAACAGCAAACATTTTCTTGGAGCTGGTGGAATTGGAGAGAGAGAGAGAGAGAGAGAGACTGATTTTTTTCGAGATGCAAGGTCTTTACCTTTTGTTAGATTCCAGTTTGGAAACTTAAAAAAGTGTCTCTTCCTAGCCATCCACATAGCGGATTGGGCATCTCTGTCCCTGACAGAGATGACACCAAAAGATTAGTAAGAATGTGGTCCTTGGGGCCAGTGCTGTGGCTCAGTGGGTTAACATCCTGGCCTGAAGCACCGGCATCCCATATGGGCACTGGTTCTAGTCCCGGCTGCTCCTCTTCTGATCCAGCGCTCTGCTGTGGCTTGGGAAAGCAGTGGAAGATGGCCCAGAAGAAGCTCCTGCTCCTGGCTTTGGATCGGTACAGCTCCAGCTGTTGGGGCCATCTGGGGAGTGAACCAGTGGATTGAAGACCCCTCTCTCTGTCTCTATATCTCTCTGTAACTCTGTCTTTCAAATAAATAAAATAAATCTTAAAAAAAAAAGAATATGGTCCTTGTCAGTCTAGTGGAGTAGAAAAATGGACTCAAGGTAGAACCGTCACTGAAAACCCACTGGGATGTTACTGGAGCTCCTGAAGGGACAGTGATGTGACCAGAGGAATGGCTTGGGGAGGGTGTCACCTGCCTTTGAATCCCAAGTCTCCCTCCTCCAAAGGGGCAGCTTCTTAAAAAGGACATCTCTGAAATGGATCACTGGCGCTATCTCACTAGCATGTAAAGTGTGAGTGAGAGCATCCTCAAGAACTTTGCTCTTTTTCTGGCAAATAGCTCAGCACACATTGCACCTTGCTACAAAAGGTGATTTGAGCCTGGTGCCGTGCCTCAACAGGCTAATCCTCCACCTTGCGGCGCCGGCACACCGGGTTCTAGTCCCGGTTGGGGTGCCGGATTCTGTCCCGGTTGCCCCTCTTCCAGTCCAGCTCTCTGCTGTGGCCCGGGAGTGCAGTGGAGGATGGCCCAAGTGCTTGGGCCCTGCACCCCATGGGAGACCAGGAGAAGCACCTGTCACCTGGCTCCTGCCATCGGATGAGCGCGGTGCGCCGGCCGCAGCGGCCATTGGAGGGTGAACCAACGGCAAAGGAAGACCTTTCTCTCTGTCTCTCTCTCTCTTACTGTCCACTCTGCCTGTCAAAAAAAAAAAAATAAAGGTGATTTGAAGGCAAGTCACTTCCTACCCGATTTGCACTCACAAGGTATCTCTGATGTAGACATTTTGGAGCATCCACGGGGACTCCTGATCTAGCCTGGGAAGGACCCAGAAGCTTTCTGGAGGAGGTGATGTCTGAGGCAAGGTTTTTTGACATTGATTTTTATTTATTTGGAAGGCTGAATTACAGAGAGACAGAGGCCTAACGGTTTAGCCTGGTTTGATTCTTGGCTCCAGTTCCAGACTCCAGATTCCTGTTAATATACAGCCTGGGAAGATGTCTTGAGTAACTGGGTTTCTGCCATCCTTGTGGGAGACCTGGATTGAGTTTCTGGCTGCTGACCCTGGCTTGTCTCAGCTCTGGCCATTGCTGAATTTTAGGGAGTGAACCAGTGATGGAGTGATTTGAGAGTTCTCACTGTCTGTCTGTCTCTGTCTCTTTGCCTCCCAAATAAATAAATAAGAAGATAACTCAGAAAACCCCACAGAGGCACAGTTTGTTTAAGCCAGATATACATGAAGAATTGTTTAGCCAGGAGTACCTTAGCTCAAACTTCCCGAGCCAGAGGTGAGATTTGTTGGATATTTTGTCCCAGGCTTTAGATGCCCTAATTCTTTTTTTTTTTTTTTGAAAAGCATTCCCCCTCTAGGGACACTGGACTTTGAGAGTTCTTAATTGAAGTCTTAAACTTTTATGTGCTGTAGGGAGTGGTGATGGATCCATGACCAGTGATGAAGCAAGTCTTTCTTAGCTACAGATCAGGAAACTTGGAGACCCGTCCACCGCACCACACCCCTGAGAGTGTAGACCTGAGCCCAATCAGACAGGGCCTGCAGAAGCCCCAGGAAATGAGTTGAGCACAGGGGCAAGGAGCTGGAAATGGCCTCTTTATGTGTATCACGCCAGGGCTGTGCAGCAAAACTTTGACAACCATGAAGCTGGAAAATATAATTTATATAAATATTTATTTGAAAGGCAAAGTGAGAGAGAGAGAGAGAGGTACTGAGAGAAGAAGAGATCGTCTATGTGCTGGTTCACCTCCCCAGGTGCATCAGCGGGGAGCTGGACCCGAATTGGAGCAGGTGAGTCTGGAAGTGGCGCTCATATGGGATGCTGGTGTTGTAGACGGCAGCTTAAACTGCTGCATCACAACGCTGGCCCCAGGATTTTAGGTTTTTATAGGAAACATGCATCTTTCTCAGGGAGCTCTGAGTCTAGAGAGTGAAAGGACCCACTTGACCTGGGACAGGACTGGGTGGAATATCATGTGTGCGGTTCTGTGCACTTAACCATCAGGTATTGTTTATGTGAGTTTAACACTGCTGTGTTTTCTCCTTGGTTCCCAATAGAAGCGACTTACAATGACTTAGAAAAAGGAAATCCAATCCCCAAATTTGGAAGTCAACAGACCTTTTTAAGTCAGCATTCCTTGTGGAGATAATACTCTCTCTCTCTCTCTTTTTTTTTTTTTTGACAGGCAGAATTAGTGAGAGAGAGAGAGAGAGAGAGAGAGAGAGAGAGAGAGAGAGAGAGAAAGGTCTTGTTTCCGTTGGTTCACTCCCCAAATGGCTGCTATGGCCAGCGCGCTGCGCCGATCCGAAGCCAGGAGCCAGGTGCTTCCTCCTAGTCTCCCATGGGGTGCAGGGCCCAAGCACCTGGGCCATCCTCCACTGCACTCCTGGGCCACAGCAGAGAGCTGGATTGGAAGAGGAGCAACCGGGACAGAATCCTGTGCCCCAACTGGGACTAGAACCCGGGGTGCCGGCGCTGCAGGTGGAGGATTAGCCTAGTGAGCCGCGGCACTGGCCGATAATACTCTCTTTAATAAAAATTGTAAATGTACTTTGCAAAAGTTCAAGTGATATAAAAGATAAGCTAATGAAAAATCAAGCCTCTCCCTATAGCTGATGCTAGACGTCTTTCTCAGAGGTGACCACTGCCATGGGAGTTTTGGGGCTGCATTCCCAGGATTTGCTTTTGCCTTCTAGAAATTGACGTGGACCACCTCATCATGGCAGCATCTGTATGGGCCACAATGACCTGGTGTGGCTGACCCGTCTGGAGCTAGAAGTGAGAGGTGTTTTTTTAGTTTTTTTTTAAGATTTATTTATTTATTTGAAAGGCAGCGTTACAGAGAAGCAGAGGTGGAAAGAGAGAGAGAGAGAGAGAGAGAAAGAGAGAGAGAGAGAGAGATAGGTCTTCCATTCGCTGGTTCACTTCCCAGGTGGCCTCAATGGCCGAAGCTGCACTGATCCGAAGCCAGGAGCCAGGAGCTTCTTCCGGGTATAGGGGTTCAAGGACCTGGGCCATCTTCCACTGCTTTCCCAGGCCATAGCAGAGAGCTGGATGGGAAGTGGAACAGCCGGAATTCGAACTGGCACCCATGTGGGATGCCGGCACTGCAGGCAGCAGCTTTACCTGCTACGCCATAGCACTAGCTCCTGGAGTTGTTTTTTGTCCTCAGATTCTGAACACCCTCAGAAGTGTTGAAGCCCTTCTGTATTCACAGTTCCCCACGCTCCTTTATTCTTGTTGGTGGGCTTGCGTCTGCGCCAGATGCTTGAGGCTCCCATCCCGGGGGTCTTCCTCCCGTGTGGCGTTTCAGTTCTCACCTGTGCAGAGCCCTCATGCCCGTCCCTTTCTGTGCTTGCCTCCGAGTCCTGCAGACTTAGGATGTCTTCAGAGACGACCTCTCCTCCCAAGGGCCCTGATTAAAGTCCCTCCCTCCTGGCCGGCGCCGTGGCTCAACAGGCTAATCCTCCGCCTTGCGGCGCCGGCACACCGGGTTCTAGTCCCGGTCGGGGCACCGGGTTCTAGTCCCGGTCGGGGCACCGGATTCTGTCCCGGTTGCCCCTCTTCCAGGCCAGCTCTCTGCTGTGGCCAGGGAGTGCAGTGGAGGATGGCCCAAGTGCTTGGGCCCTGCACCCCATGGGGGACCAGGAGAAGTACCTGGCACCTGGCTCCTGCCATCGGAGGAGCGCGGTGCGCCGACCGCAGCGGCCATTGGAGGGTGAACCAACGGCAAAGGAAGACCTTTCTCTCTGTCTCTCTCTCTCACTGTCCACTCTGCCTGTAAAAAAAAAAAAAAAAAAAAAAAAGTCCCTCCCTCCTCAGTGATGCTGAGTGGGAGATGCTGAAAGACGTCTGATGTGCGAGAGTCCCCCAGGGCACAGGGCTTCCTTGGATCCCACAGGACTTCAGAGAGTGAGAGCGGGAGAGGAGAGGAGGCTGGCCCCAGGCAGGAGGACAGCAGCGAGGAGGACATTTGCTCAGGCAGACGTGAGGCTGACGTGCAGTGGAGGGTGCTGGTAGATACTCCCGCAGGAGTTCCTGTGCCCGATTCTGCAGGAAGGCTCACGCAGGTTCACAATGGCCAGGGCTGGGCCAGCTGGGCCCAGGGTGAAGCCAGGAGCCAGGAACTTCCTCCAGGTCTCTCTGAGAGTAGCAGGGCCCCCTTCAGTTGGGCCATCTCCCCACACTTGATCTTAGCCAGAAGGCCGAGAAGCGATTGGGCAATCTCTCACTGCTTTTCTCAGGCCAATAGCAGGGAGCTGGATCGGAAGTGGAGTAGCTGGGACTCGAACTGGTACCCATGTAGGATGCCAGTGTTGCTCGTGGAGGCTTAACCTGCTGTCCCTCAATGCCAGCCCCTGTTGGTTCATTTCTAAAATGTCCACAATGACTGGGGCAGGGCAAAGCTGAAGCCAGGAGCTCAGTACAGGTCTCCCACATGGAGGCCAGGGACCCTAGTACTTGAGCCATCATCCGCTGCCTTCCCAGGGTGTGTGTTAGCAGGGAGCTAGAATCAGGAGTGGATCTGGGATTTGAATCCAGACCAGATTCCCATCCCAGAGCCTTCTCTTTCAAGTGCCATCCCCAACCCATTGTCCCTTGTTTATAGCACTTAACGGCTGTTCATCAACTTGTTCATCTCTGTGTGCCTGTCTGTGAGCCGTCTTCCCTGCCAACTGGCAGCTCTGTGAACATCCAATGTCTAGCATGTCTGCAGTGCCTGGGGATCCATAAAAAATATTGTTTAGCCAGAAGACTATGTCCAGGAATACACTTTACTGAACACCAGTGATAGTGACAGCTTGCCGAGCACGGGGAGTGCCAGTCAGCGTGGTGAGCACCTTTCATTCCATTGGATCCACAGAAGCATCCCTAGGCACTGGGCATTCATGTCCACATTTTACCTGTGAGGAAAATGAGCAGGAGAAATGTTGGGTGTCCTGACACATGTCACATGGCCGGCGAGTGGCCGAGATGTGAACCTGGGAAGTCGTCCCCGGGGATGATGTCAGCCTGGAGCGGAGACCTTACAGAGGGGCAGGTTTCTGTCTTACAGGTGCGCAGCCAGTTGGCCTCAGCAGTGTAGACAGAGATGCCACACGAGTTCCTGGTACATATTTTGAGCAACTGTGAATTGCTTAGGTACCAAGACAGAAATACTTACTCTTATTGAATCCTAGTTGAACATTGTGTTGAAATGAAAGCCGAGAGACTCAGCAGCTGTGGATGTGTTTATTTATTTTTGTTAACAAATAGGGGAGGTAAATCCACCCTGATGCCATCAGCCCCTTCTGGGGCTCCTTAGCACTGGTGAGTATTTCCATTTTTATGATATCATATTTTGCAGAATACCTGAAAGCCATTTTACCATCCGGGGTGCCCAGAGAGCACTCAGTTTGATCCATTTTCCTACCAGGAGATCTAAAGTTGGGAGAAATAAGAGGCCTAAATGAACACCCTGCTCTCCGCAAGCAGCCTCCTTCCCGGGCTCACCCGGGCCTCACTGCCTTGCCTCCTCCGTGGCTCTTCCCTTTTTTGTAGCACATTAATATTTTGTAGAGTGCCACAGATTGCATTTATGGTTCTTTTCCTAAGGAAGCCACTAAGTAGGGAAGGAGAACCCGGTAGAATCCAGGTCCTACACCAGGTCTAGGTTAGAGAGTTGGCCCTGGCTGGGGCTAACACTTCCACGAGGGACCAAGTGTGTTTTTGGAGCGAGAGTCAGTGCTGTTCAGAGTCTTTGAGTGCGGACTGCCTTTATCTTAGTGTTATTTTTTAAAGTTTTATGTTTGCTGATTTTATTTATTTAAAGGGCAGAGAGAACAAGAGAGTGAGAGTGAGAGAGAGAGAGGTCTTCCATCCACTGGTTCACTCCCCCAGATGGTTGCAACGGCTGGAGCTGTGCTGATCGGAAGCCAGGAGCCAGAAGCTTCCTCCGGGTCTCCCACCTGGGTACAAGGGCCCAAGGACTTGGGCCATCTTCCACTGCTTTCCCAGGCCATAGTAGAGAGCTGGATTGGAAATGGAGCAGCTGGGACACAAACCGGCACCCATATGGGATGCCAGCACTGTAGGTGGCTGCTTTACCCACTATGCCACAGTGCCTACTCCCCCCCCCATCTTTATTTTTTAAAACGGTTTTATTGGGACACAATACACATTCCTTATAACTCCCATTTAAAGTGCGTGATCAGTGGCTTCTGCTGTATCTGTGAGGATGTGCAGCTGTCACCACTGTCAACTTGGTACCGTTTCACCATCCCCGGAGGGAACCCAAACCCCTTCACTGTCACTCCCTCAGATACCTGCATTTTCCCGGTCCCGGGCAGCTGCTGATTTACTTTGTGTCACTATATATTTGACTTTGCTGGATATCTTGTGAATAGACTCCTATATTTTTGACGGGCTTCTTCCATTTGGCGTGGTGTTTTCAGGTGCGTTTGTGTTGTAGCATGTCAGAGGACTTTCTTTTTTTGCCAAATGATGTTCTGTGCTGTGGACCTGTCACCTTTTGTTGATTCGTTGCTTCAGTTGTTTCCACTCGCTGGCCGTTAGGAATAATGCTGCTGAGAGTGTCCGCGTACAGGCTTGAGGAGCTGTGTGTTTTCATTAGCTTAAGAGTAGAGTTACTGGGTCGTGTGGTAACTTTTTAAGGCACTGCCAGGTCACTTTTCAAAGCAGCTGCTCCGTGCTGCATTCCCACTGCTGGTGTCTGAGGATTGTGATGACTCGACATCTCCATCAGTAATATTTGTTATCATCTGTGTTAGTCAGCTTTCTGGTAACTTCCAGTAACATACCGAGAGGAGTTACTTGGGAGGGAAGAAGGTTTATTTCAGCTTGCAGTTTGGAGGTTCACAGCCCAAGATCGGGGGGCCCCAGGTTCATGGTAAGGCCAGCAGATGGTGGAAGAATGATCACGTGGTGAGCCAGAAGGCAGAGAGAGAGAGAGGGGGAGGGAGAGAGGGAGAGAGAGAAGGAGGGAAGGAGGGAGAGAGAGAAACAGACCATCTACTGGTTCATTCCCCAAATGCCTGCAATGGCCAGGATGGGTCTGGGGCTGAAGCTGGGAGCCAGGAACTCAGTCAAGGTCTCCCATGTGATCGGCAGCGATCCCACTACTTGAACATTCACTGCTGTCTCCCAAAGGGTACGTTAGAGAAACTTGTAATCAACAGCTGGAGCCAGGACTTGAACCCAGGGACTCTCTGATAGGGAGATGCAGGCGTACCAGCCAGCATCTTATCTACTGTGCGAAATGCCTGCCCCTTGCCTATGTATTTTTCCTGTACGTGGCTTGATTTTTTTGCTGGTGGCTAAGATGTGGCAGGTGAGCATGGGGGCCTCCTGTCTTCAGGAAACCTCATGTCTCTGGGGCGGCACTGCTGCCCAGCCTTTTGCACGTGGAGGACTACACCGCCCACGTCATGGACGTTTCTAAAGGTCGCGGTGCTTTGACCAGACACTGGCTTGTCGGTCCCACAGCACGGAGAATCTGGTGCTTTCCAGGTATTCCAGGTCCTCAAAGAATGGGTTGCTAAGCAGAGCCCAGTCCTCCAGGGCTGTGTGTGTTTCAGTAACCCCTTTATTTTGAGATCGCTGTAGATTCACAGTTGTAAGGAGCTATACTGAGGGATCCCAACTTTGGAACTATTTTGCTGTGGGAGAAAATGAGGATTTACGGAGGCACTGGAAAATAACTCTGGAAATGTGCCAAGAATCCAAACTATTTCTGCTGCCATCAGCTCCCTGCTTTTCCCAGGATGAGGACCACATGACCCGACAATCAAAGGAGCTGCTCCCGGGGAGTGGTTATTTATCGACAGCGGCTCCTCAGGCCTGTGATTCCTTTCAGCTTCAAGTAGACAAACCGAAGAACACAACCCCTTGTCTGTTCTTAATGGTCAGTTGCTAATATTGAATCTTTTTGGTGCTGGTTACTGCTGCTGCCTCTAATCTGTGTAGGTTTTACAAGATATGATACAGCTGCCAAAGATCTCATTTCAACTTAAACCTCCCCATAGTGGAGGAGGAAAAAAGTCCTGAAAGTGTAGAGTGTTACTGAGCTAGGGGCTGGTGCTGTGGCGTAGCAGGTAAAGCCACTGCCTGCAGTGCCAGCATGCCATGTGGGTACTGGTTCATATCCCGGCTGCTCCACTTTTGTTCCAGCTCTCTGCTATGGCCTGGGAAAGCAGTGGAAGATGGCACAAGTGCTTGGGTCCCTGCACCCGTGTGGGAGACCTGGAAGAAGCTCCTGGCTCCTGGCTTCAGATTGGCACAGCTCTGGCTGTTTCAGCCAGCTGGAGAGTGAACCAATGGATGGAGGACCTCTCTCTCTCTCCTCTCTCTCTCTCCTCTCTCTCTCTCTTCCTCTCCTCCTCTCTCTGTAACTCTGACCTTCCAATAAATAAATAAATTTTCTAAAAAAAAAAGGCATGTATTGAGTGTCTGCTCTGGGCTGGTTACTGCTTGAGATTCAAGAGGATAAAACATGTGGAAATCTCTGTCCCCAGGGAGCTAAGACTCTCTTGAGGGGAGACAAAAGAAAATTTAAAAAATTAGCAAAATATGGACTGCATCTATTGTTGGTAAATGCTTCGGATGAAAAGTGAGGGAGGGAGCAAGATGAGGGGTTGCGAGGAAAAAGAGAAGGGGGTTGATTCCAACTTAAAACAGGGGTCGGGAGGGCGTCCTGGGAAGAGGATGGTGGAGCAGGGCCTGGCAGACTTCTCCATGAAGGCTCGGATGGTACAGATGTTAGAGTCGGCCGGCCAGCTACACACGACTCTTGTAGTAGGACAGCGGTCCCCGGCAGTACATGAAGGCACAGGCGTGGCTGTGCTCCCACTGGTTTTCTTTATGGACATAGGCAGCAGGCCAGGCTGGAGCATAGCTGCACTTTGTCAAGTCCTGCATTAGAGTAAAATTGTGATGGAGGTGAGAAACCAGCCCTGGTTGCACTGGGAGGGGCGGGGTGGGGGTGGGGCAGCAGGTACCCTGAGGTTGGTTTGTGGCTCTTCTGAGCCAAGAAGAGGAAGAAGCAGTGAACAGAGAGAAGGGGAGCAGGAGATGAGGTGAGAGAGGTGTTTGGAGCCATCCCTGTGGCAATGCATGTTGTTAAGAAAATCAAAAGGAACAATCCAAGAACTGCTTCTTTGAACAATTCAGTATGACAGGAAGACAGAACAGTATGCAGAATTCCGAGGGTGCAGCATGATACAGTTTAATGATGTGAACAGTCTCGGGCCACAGCACCCAGATCCTGCAACACGACATGGCCAGCACCGCAGAAATCCCATGGCGCCTCACGACAGGCAACACTCCCTGAGGGTACCCGTCCTCCTGGTGCCGACCTAAGTTTTCCCTATTGTGGAACTTTGCAGAATTTTATGTAACAGGCGTTGGGTGGAATGTCCTCTTTTGTCATTTTGTGCTCAGCCTTGTGCTTGCGAGATTCATCCTTGTGGCAGCCTGTGATTGTCATTATTTAATTCTCACCAGTGGATGGGAGTCAATGCTGTGGATATTCCCTTATTTCGGTTATTTTTTTAAGCTGTTGATTGGTATTTAGGTTATCTCCAGTTTGGGTCACCACAAGCTTGCATTAACTTTTTTTTTTTCTTTAAGATTCACTTATGTATTTGAAAGGCAGAGTTAGAGAGAAGCAGAGGCAGAGGCAGAGAGAGAGGTCTTCTATCCGCTGATTCACTCCCTAGATGGCTGCAACAGCTAGAGCTAGGAGCTTCTTCTGGGTCTCCCACGCAGGTGCAGGGGCCCAACCAAGCACGTGGTCCATCTTCTGCTGCTTTTCCAGGCCACAGCAGGGAGCCAGATGGGAAGAGGGAGCAGCCAGGACTTGAACAGGTGGCCATATGGGATGCCGGCACCGCAGGCAGCAGCTTTACCCACTATGCCACAGCACCGGCCCCTGCCTGCTTTAACGTTGTACAGTATAAATTAATAAACTCTTTGGAATTTTTGGAAAAACAGCTGCAAATGTCTGAGGACAAGATGGGCCTGTTCGGGGATGGGCTTGTGGAGTCTCTCTGGTGTACGTCAAGTTGAAGGTTGCCCAGTACTGCTGCTGCCAGTGGGCCTGGCTGTGCAGGGACTCCACCTTCCTCCTGACAGATGTTTGCTTATTCCAGACGGAGGCTGCTGGGTGGAGAGCCCCTGTGGCTCCCACGAGCTCTTCCTTAGCCACCATGTGTGGGAATGTGGAGAACCTTCATTCTTTAGTCAATAGACTCCCGGTGCAGGAAAACAGAACTTTTGGGGCCACAACCCTTTCTTGCCATGTGCTCGGAAGAGACTTAAGCATCTTGGCAGCTCAAGATAAGGGCGTGTTGGGTCTGTGACTGTTCCCCGAGCGAATCACCTTTTGATGATTTTGAGGCTGAACTTTTTTGGAAAACATGACTCTCGTGCTGAGAAAGCAGGGCAGGTGCACCTGGCAGCTGTAAGGTCAGGAGGTGGAGATCTGGTCACTTTGTTAGGAGGACCTTGGTGGCTCTGCCACTTCTGCTAGGTCTCAGGCCGCCTGCCTTGTAGGTCCTCTTCTCACCCTCCCCCCCTCTGCAAGTTGTCCTCTTAGTCAACAAAAGGGCTCCAGCTGCTGGTTTGGCGGCCTCAGCAGTTGGAGAGTCACCAGCTGGGCCTCTGCAGCCTTCGATGTCTTTCTGCTGTACTTTCTGATCGCACTAGAAGGAGAAGTTCCTCCTTGTGGATTTGTTCTAGATGGAGGACCCCTCGGGAGACAGGCCAGAAAAAGCAAGTGAGAAGCCAGTCTCTCAAGTCAGCAGTTCGGAGGTTTCTCACCTGTTTATAAATTTATGCTGGATTTCACAGAATCTCCCAATAGTTATTTCTAGACCACTCTATTGCTTCTATGTGACTCGCCCATAAAATGTTCCTTTTGTGGTGCATTATTAGAAATGAGGAGCCTTCCTTTTCCCATGTGGAAGAAATTCTTATGACAGGTGTAGACAGGGTAGATGCCTACAACTTATTTGCTAAAAGAATGAATAAAGCATAAGGACACTTCAGAAAGCTGTGGCAGAATGAAATTAGAAGGTAAGCTTGGTTTTTCTTTGGAACCCATGCATAATTTTTTTCATAATACCCATTTTTTAAAAAAAAATTATTTATTTGAGAGGCAGAGTTACAGAGAAAGGCAGAGACAGAGAGAAAGGTCTTCCATCTGCTGGTTCACTGACCTAATGGCCACAATGGCTGGAGCTGGGCCAATCTGGAGTCAGGAGCCAGGAACGTCTTCTGGATCTCCCACCTCTTCGGTGGGAAGCACTTGGCCCATCTTCCACTGCCTTTCTGGGCCACAGCAGACAGCTGGACTGGAAGAGGAGCAGCGAGTGCCCATATGGGATGCTGGCACTGCAGGCAGAGGCTTAGCCTACTGGGCCACAGTGCTGAGCCCCATAATACCCATTTTTAATTAACTTTTTGAAGACATCTCATATGCATGTGCTGTGGTTTGAATAGGGTTGGGCTCGCCCAGCTCATACAAATGTTTAAACCCCAAGGTGTTATGTTAGTGGTTAATGTATTAATGTTAGTGGTGGATGGCTTAAGGGTAGAGAAAGGCTCCAGTTGTGATGGGGAGACCCTTGGGCTTTTGAGGGTGACCCTTGGAAGGTAGCTCTCGTTACAGAGAGTATTGAAGCTGAGTTCAGCCTCACCGCTGTCTCTGCTTCCTGGTTTGCAGCGTGATCACCCTCAGTCTCAGCCGATGCCCAAACAATGGGGCTACCTGATTTTCAGACTGTAAACCATCAAAACGGTAAGCCAAAAGGAACCTTCCTCTTTTGTAAGTAGTTCCTTTCAGATATTTCTGTTAAAATAATGAAAAGCTGACAGACACACATGGATTTCAAAGACTTTCGAAGCTAAAATAAACATCTCTTGATTGAATTTTCAATGAACTTAGCTACTGTGACCTCCCATTAGTTGGGTCCTCTGAAATCTGATATTTCTTGTTTGACCCTGGTTGATAGAATCTGACCACCCAGTGTTCCCAGAAGAGTGCCTGTCATTCATTGATTCATTAAGTATTTACTGTGCAAGATGCTTTGAGAGGATCTTGAGATACAGCAGTGAGCAAAGCAAGCTTATAGAATGTTAAGTATTCTGGTGAGAAGAAGACTAACCTAAGTAAACACTCATACAAATAAAAGCATGACAGGTGGGGATGGATTGGATGTGGCAGGGGGTCATAGCGTAATAGGATAGTTTGAGACAGTCTCTCTGATTACATTTGAGCAGAGGACAGAAGTAAGGGACACATGAGGGAGAGAACCACATGGATATTTGGGAGAAGAGCATTCCAGAAAGATGTTGAGGCAGAGGTGAGATTGGAGGAGGAGGGGAGGGGTGGGAGAGCAGCCCAGAGAGGTGGTGGGGGTCATCCTTGAGGGTCTCGTGGGTCGCTTGAAGAACTTTGGCATCTGCTGGGAGGTTTTGGTGGAGAATGACAGTCTCAGACCTGTCACATTAGAGAGGCCCACTCACTCGCTATGTTGCTGATAGGCCCCCAGGAGGCAGGTCCAACAGCTGGGAGACCCATGAACAGGCAGCCGGTGCACCCAGGGTGGTAAGAAGGTTTAGGACCCCCCAGGCCACCAGAATGGCCATTAGTCATTAGTGGTACTCTCCTTTTGTGTGCATTTCAAGCTCAGGAGACAAACATTGGCCTGGCTTTGGAGAGGGAACTGGCAAGGGCCAGCCTCTCCTCCTGGACCCCAGCCCCTCTTTCTCTGCGAGGGCCCTTACCAAGAGCAATATAAACCCCAGGGGGTATGTGAAACCCAGCGAATCTCCTGGGTTTCAGCAGCACTTCAGTATACGCCCAAGCTCACAGCACCCCCTCCCCCACCACTGTCACCTGCTGCAGGACCTCACGTGGCTGTTGCTCTCTGCTTCCCTTCTTGCCCGAGTGAGTGGAGCCTTTTCTGTCCATGATTATTTCTTCTTCTTCTTTTGACAGGAAGAGTTAGACAGAGAGAGACAGATATAAAGGTCTTCCTTCCGTTGGTTCACCCTCCAATGGCTGCTAGGGCCGGTGCGCTGCGCTGATCCAAAGCCAGGAGCCAGGTGCTTCCTCCTGGTCTCCCATGGGGTGCAGGGCCCAAGCACTTGGGCCATCCTCCACTGCACTCCTGGGCCACAGCAGAGAGCTGGATTGGAAGAGAAGCAACCGGCACAGAATCCAGCGTCCCAACTGGGACTAGGACCCGGGGTGCCAGTGCCGCAGGTGGAGGATTAGCCAAGTGAGCTGCAGCACCGGCCTCTGTCCATTATTTCAACTGCTTTCCTTAGACTTCCCTGCATCTGAGCTCATTTGATCCGCTTAGCTGGGGGAGATGTGTTCTGGAGTGTGGGGCATTCTGAGGTCTTGACTTACTGTTTGGACTCTGTTTTATTTGTGTAGTGAATGGTCATGCACTTCAGTGTTTAAAACAGCACCATTCCTTAGCTCTGTAGGCCAGAAGGCTGGGTAAGTTTGGCTGGATTCTCTGCTCAGGACACCATAAGGCTGCCCTCCAGGTGTTGGCTGGGCCGGGCTTTTATCCAGAGGCTCTGGGGAGACTTGAAGTTGGGTTTCCCATGCCATTCAGGTTGGTGGCAGAGTTCAGTTCCTTGATGATGTAGACATGAAGCTCCCATTTTCTTGTAGGCTGTTGGTTGGGTGTCGCTTTCAGCTTCTAGAGGTCACTGCACTCCTTGTCATGTGACCCCCTCTAACTTCAAGGAAGCAGGTGCACCAGATCCGTCTTGTGCTTTGAATGTCTTTAGATACCTGTCTGCCATCAGCTGGAGAAAGCCCCCCATTTTTGAAGGGCTGTATTATGTTTGACCCACCTAGATAAGTCAACTGCCATACAACACCGTGCAATAACCACGCCACATAACGCGACATAGCATGGGCAGTGCTGTCTCATCGTGCGGACAGGGCCTGGGGTTAACACAAGGACATCCTCCGGGCGTTGTCTCAAGTTCTGCCTACCCTGGTGGTCTTGGGCTGCCAGCACTACTCGTGTTTTGCAGACCTGAAGTTGCCCATGGGACTGTGTGCACTTTGGTAATTACCACGCCATGTGCTTTTGTGTCCAAGGCCCAGTTCCTCCTTTCTTGGAGAGGCAGTTGGCATTTGGAAGCCACTCATTGCCCCAGAGCCCGGCATAATGATCAGAAATCAGTGTGTAATGCTTCAGACCAACTCCGGATGGCAGGGGACCAAGGGAATGATGGCCTATTATATCATTATGTGACCATTACGGCCTCCCATTAAAGCTACAATTATGAGGACTGTGATGTGCAAGGCATTTTTGTGGTTCGATTTGAAGTCTCCTGAAACATAAAGTTGGAGGCAACCTCTCCTCCTCTCCTTGCCCCTGTGTGTCTGTCAGCCTGTCACAGACAGTCTCCCAGTGATGCATGCGGTGAGTGTCCCCACCTCTGCTGGGACACCACCCATGGTCTTTCCCGTTCTTAGAAAGGCTTGTTTATTAAAAACAACTCTGCCTTCAGTTGCTCTGTTGGTCCCATGTTGGTTTCATTCTGACTTTCCCCAGTGCACCCATTTATAACCAATAGCCTCACCAAGTGTCTCTTCTTTTCTTTTTCAGAAGATTTATTTATTTGTTTGAAAGGCAGAGCTACAGAGAAAGAGACAGAGAGAGCGAGAGCGAGCAAGCAGAGAGAGAGAGAGAGAGAGAGAGAGAGAGAGATCTTCCATGTGCTGGTTCATTCTCCAGATGGCTACAACAGCCATGTTGAAGCCAGGAGCTTCACCTAGGTCTCCAACAAGGGTGGCGGAGACCCAGACACTTGGGCCACCTTCCACTGTTCTTCCCAGGCCCGTAAGCAGGGAGCTGGATTGGGAGTGGAGCGGTCAGCACACGAACTGGTGCCCATGTGGAATGCCGGCATTGCAGGCAGCATCTTTTACCTGCTACGCCACAATGCTGGCCCCAGCTTTTCTTTCCTAAAATATGGTCACCCGCTCTCTGGAGGCAGATGTTAAGTCTCAGAACGTCTCTTCTCGGAACTAGACTCCAGCTGGGCCAGGCATTTGGTGCATGATTTCACTTCTGGTCCCGGGACTCTGCCTTTACTCCATCGGAGGCGGGCACCTTCTGCCTTGTACTCACCGCTGCATCCCCAGCTCCTAGAATATCACTCAGCACCTGCGTGGCGGCAGGGGGACAGGAAGTGCATTCTGGCAGGGATGCAGTCTCCCTTGGGAATGAACATCTGCACAGCCCATGCGTAGATTGGAACAGGTTTTGAATGTTTTCCCAGTTCCACTGCTCCGTCTTGTGATCTGTCCCAGGTCCCTGTCTGCAAACAGGCAATGTGCTGTGACTTAAGTCCTTTGCAGAGTGAGGCGTATAAATAGGTAAACCCAGCAAGTCCGTGATTCAGGTACTTGAGACGAGTGGCTCTCCTGATAACACATGTTGCTGCTTGGTTCAAATGGTGCCTCGCTCTGGAGTTGCAGATCCATCCCAGAGGAAATGAAGGATTGTAGGTGTAGAATTGACTTTTCTTCCTCTCCACTGAGGGACACGGAGTCCTCTAAGCATCTCTCCTTTTTGCAGGGCGAGGAGTGAAATCCCACTGACAATGCGAGCACATGTGGTCTCTTCCCTGATTGTTATGTAGCAATCCTGTAGTTACTCAGAGGCAGCAAATATAAGTTTTCCTGGTGGATTTTAGCTGCAAAATTCTAAAATTACCACTTGGTTTCAGAGTGCATAGTTCTGCATGATGCGATTATCAGTGGTTGACTTTTGTGTCATTTTTGTTTTTCTGCAGGAAAATGTAAGGTGACTGTATCTATAGGAAATTACCTGCCATACCCACTGGGTTGGTAGCCAGGCTCTGCAGCCTGAATGCATTCTAACACGCACATGAAGGAACATTCCATGTGGATCAAAACTTCAGGATGCGGCTCTGCTCTCTGAAAAATTAATGACACACCTTATAAGGAAGGGGTCTTGCCTCATCCTCAAGGCATTTCTCTTTCTTCCTTCCACCAGGTATATACTGGCTCCTGTGATGGGTAGTGGAGTGCAGTTTTAAGTAGGATTTCCAAAGGAAGATCTCTAGTTGTGTCATACAAGAGCCATAAGAAAGCAACCAAAGATGCTAATTCATTGTCTTTTAATATTATTTGATAAACATCAGAATAAACTAGTTTTTTTTTCCTTTTTCTTTTTTAACAGGCAGAGTTAGACAGTGAGAGAGAGAGAGAGAGACAGACAGAGAGAAAGGTCTTCCTTCCGTTGGTTCATCCCCCAGAAATGGCCACCATGGCCGGCACTGCACCGATCCGAAGCCAGGAGCCAGGTGCTTCTCCTGGTCTCCCATGGGGTGCAGGGCCCAAGCACTTGGGCCACCTTCCACTGCACTCCTGGGCCACAGCAGAGAGCTGGCCTGGAAGAGGGGCAACCGGGACAGAATCCGGCGCCCTGACCGGGACTAGAACCTGGTGTGCCGGCGCTGCAGGCAGAGGATTAGCCAAGTGAACCGGGGCGCTGGCCCCCTGTGGGGTTTGACAGATGCGTCAGGTCACGTGTCCACCATGACGGGTCAAACAGAACTGTTTTCCTGCCCGCAACATCTCCTGTGCTCTAGGAACTCCCACCTCCTTCCCTCACCCCTGATGGTTTCTTCACTGTCTCCATAGTGATGCCTTTTCCAGTTGTCGTAGAAGTTGGAACGATGCAGTATGCACCCTGTCCAGATGAGTTTCTTTTACTCAGCAATGTACACTCACGTTTCCTCCATGTCTTTTAGTGACTTGATAGCTTAATCCTTTTTATTGCTGTATACTATTCCAGTGACTGGGTTTGTCACCATTTGTACAGCCATTTACCTGTGCAAAGCCATTTGGACCTTCAGCCTCCACATTTGTGAGATAAATACGTATCTTCTTCCATTACAAAGTTAGTTTCCTCAGGTATTTTGTTGTAGTAGTGAAAAGCTTGGAGCTGGCGCTGTGGCTTAGCTGGTAAAGCTGCCATCCGCA
Source organism: Sylvilagus bachmani (assembly GCA_015711505.1). NCBI lineage: Eukaryota > Metazoa > Chordata > Mammalia > Lagomorpha > Leporidae > Sylvilagus > Sylvilagus bachmani. The sequence continues at coordinate 1,206,934 of CM027406.1, read as the reverse complement.
GTGCCGGCATCCTATATGGATGCTGGTTCAAGACTCAGCTGCTCCACTTCCGATCCAGCTCTCTGCCATGGCCTAGGAAAGCAGTGGAAGATGGCCCAAGTGCTTGGACCCCTGCACCTGTGCGGGAGACCCGGAGGAAGATCCTGGCTTCTGGCTTTGGATCAGCATAGCCCCAGCCATTGCAGCCAACTGGGGAGTGAACTAATGGATGGAAGACCTCTCTCTCTCTCTCTCTCTCTCTCTCTCTCTCTCTCTCTGTCTCACTCTTTATCTCTCTCTGCCTCTCCTCTCTGTATGTAACTCTGACCTTCAAATAAATAAATAAATAAATAAACCTTTTAAAAAAAGAAAAGATGACAAAAATACATAGACACACATCAAAGAGTCAGTAAATCTATGAGGATATTGTCATGTTAAAGGTAACATCCTGGGGGCTGGCATTCTGGCTCGGCAGGTTAAGCTGTCACCTGCAATGCCAGCACCCAATATGAGCAGTGGTTCGAGTACCAGCTGCTCCACTTCTGATCCAGCTCCCTGTTAATGCATCTGGGAGAGCAGCAGAAGACGACCAAGTACTTGGACTTCTGCACCCATGTGGAAGACCTGGATGAAGTTTCTGGTTTCTAAACTAGTCTTACCCATCCCTGGCTGTCACAGCCCTTTGGAGACTGAACCAGCAGATGGACGATCTCTATCTCTATCTCTCTCTCTTTCTCTCTCTGTCACTTTACCTTTCAAAGAAATAAAATAAATTTTTTAAAGGTAACATATTTTGTACATCATATCCTATCCCAAAAGTCTGAAGAGCTAATATGATAGATATTATGGCAAGAGTTGCTTTTCTCAGTTTTCTCCTCTTAATATTAATGATAATATTAGTTGGGAGCTGGGGTTGGCAGTCTTGCCTAGGAGCTGTTTTTGCATGACAAGCCATTGTTTTTTTGCTTTGATTATACATTATTTAGGATGGGATGGCTTTGAGGAGAGAAATTGAAAGGATACTGTAGTCCAATGCTGTCTGATAAACCTTCCTATGATAAGGGGAGTATTCTATACTGTGTGTCACGGTATCCATCCATTAGGCACACGTTGTCTATGGGATATTTGAAATGTGGCTAGTGCAACTGAGGATCTGTGGTCTGCATTGTATTTAGTGTTACTTTGAACAGAAATCAAAATAGCCCCATGGGACTTGGACTTGGGGCTGGGAAAGGCAGGGAAGTACAAACTCTTTTTTTTTTTTTAAGATTTATTTATTTATTCAAAAGTTAGCGTTACACAGAGAGAGAAGAGGGAGAGAGAGAGAGAGAGAGAGTGAGAGAGAGAGAGAGAGAGAGATCTTCCATCTGCTGATTCACTCCCCAGATGGCCACAATGGCCTGAGCTGCACTGATCTGAAGCCAGGAGCCGGGAGCTTCTTCCAGGTCTTCCACGTGGTGCAGGAGCCCAAGCACTTGGGCCATCTTCTACTGCTTTCCCAGGCCACAGCAGAGAGCTGGATGGGAAGTGGAGCAGCTGGGACTAGAACTGGCGCCCATATGGGATGCCGGTACTGCAGGTGACAGCTTTACTCACTACGCCACAGTGCTGGTCCAGCACTGACTCTTTGTTGAGTGCTCACTCTTTCCTTGGCAGAATGATAGAGATTGTATGAAAGGCAGAAATAAATTAAATCTAAAAGTTGGCCTACCATCTCCCATCCTGGAACTTGAGATGATTACTTAGTGTTTCTTAACTTGATTATCTGTGTCAGGTTTGGTCCTAGATGGCTCAAGATTAAGGAACATGGGACTTCAGTCTTCCCATTGGTTGCACCATCACCTAGGATGTAGAGCACAATGGAGGTGAGCTTCAGTGTCCCAAGTACAATGAGGACCGTGGAGAGCAGCCTGTTGAGACAGCTGAGGTTTTTGGGTTGGGCATTTGGCCCAGTAGGTAAGACACCACTTTGGGTGCTCACATCCCATGTTGGAGCTCTGGCTCCGGCTCCCACTTCCAGCTTCCTGCTGTTGCACACCTTGGGAGGCAGCAGGTGGTGACTCACATGATCGAACCCCTGCCACCCTGTGGGAGACCTGGGTTGAGTTCTTGGCTCCAGACTTCAGGTTGGCCCAGTTATAGCTGTTGCAGGCTTTTGGGGGGGAGTGAACCAGTAGAAGAGAAATCTTTTTCTAATAAACACACACACACATACACACACACAAACACACAGCCTTCTGTTGTCCCAGTCTGGGTTCTGAAGCAATAAAGAACACGATACCTAGTTTTAGGGGTGGATGTGACATGGCCAGAGCCATTGGATGGACCCCTGTGTGCTGGAGAATTGTGATTTGGAAACCAGAGAATTTGGGGGACTGCAAAGTGTGCTAGCCAGGACCGGCTACATTATGCCATGACGGCATATCCATCCTGTCCATCCTGATGTCTCAGAGGCCGGGTGCCCAGAAGGCGCGGTTCCCGCACCTTCAGCATCTCACACGGCTGAGCAGCCCTCGAGGACAGTGCTCTTCCTTGCAGTCGCTCACCTCTCCTGCCTGTGTCTGTCTGTTGAAGCCACCAGGATGCCTGCAGGAGAGAAACAGAGAGGGAGGGCAGAGGAGAGAGCAAGTGAGCGAGCTGCGGGTTGCACACCAGCTTTTAGCTGTTTAGATCTGCAAATGGCACAGTGCTTGGAACACGGCCTTGCCAACTGTAAGGGATCTGGGGAGTGTGCAGGAGGCCCTGATGTTCAAGTAGTCTGTGTGCTTTCCATACCAAATCCTTAGTCCTTACCTTCTAATCTGTTTCCATGAAGCCACTTCGATATGATGTGGGAGGTTGTGTAAAGTGTTATATCTCTAGGCTTTAGTCCCTCATTGGAATTTAATTAGATGCCCTATTTCTCCGTGAGTTTCACCTCTTGGTCATTTTTTAAAAAAACTTTTATTTAATGAATATAAATTTCCAAAGTACAGCTTATGGATTACAATGGCTTCCCCCCCTCCATAACTTCCCTCCCACCCGCAATCCCCCCTTTCTCACTCCTTCTCCCCTTCCATTCACATCGACATTCATTTTCATTTCTCTTACATATAGAAGATCAGTTTAGTATATATTAAGAAAAGATTTCAACAGTTTGCACCCACATAGAAACACAAAGTGAAAAATACTGTTTGAGTACTAGTTATAGCATTAAATCATAATGTACAGCACATTAAGGACTGAGATCCTACATGAAGAGTAAGTGCACAGTGACTCCTGTTGTTGACTTAACAAATTGGCACTCTTGTTTATTGCATCAGTAATCTCCCTAGGCTCCAGTCATGAGTTGCCAAGGCTATGGAAGCCTTTTGAGTTCATTGACTCTGATCATATTTAGACAAGGTCATAGTCAAAGTGGAAGTTCTCTCCTCCCTTCAGAGAAAGACCTCTTGGTCGTTTTTAACATTTGTTTTTACAGTGCTAATTTTCCTTGAGGTCCTTTGGGCACAGGTACACGTAAATAAAAATGTAATGGTGATAATTTCATTATTCAGCCAGACAGTGTTTAACTTACATCTCTGGGGACATGAATTGAAATACAAATGGAAAAGGTACCGTATATGACTCCGTCAAACTTGGACTGAACTTGGGCATTATTAAGGCATCTTATTTTTAGTTTAGCGAAACCCTGTGCACTACTGTCTCTGGTGAAAACATGGTCTTCATTCACAGTTAAGTGGGAAACATGGAGGAACTACGTAGTTTTCCCCAAATCTCCTCTCTCTTTGCTGTCTCTCTCATCTGCTATCAAAGGGAGGCACCCATGTGCTTCTTCTCATCGAGTCTCAAGCTTTTCCAGTCATAGATATCCTCAGGGCATTTGTCAGAAATGCACTTTCCCTGTTTTAGTGGCTCTGAGATGAACTCTAGGAATATAAATTTTATTTATTTTAAAAGTCTTCTTTTTAAATATTTATTTATTTATTTGAAAGGCAGAGTTACAGAGAGGCAGAGGCAGAGAGAGAGAGAGAGAGAGAGAGAGAGACAGAGAGGTCTTCCACCCACTGGTTCACTCCCCAAATGGTCGCAATGGCTGAAGCTGTGCTGATCTGAAGCCTGGAGCCAGGAGCTTCTTCCGGGTCTCCCACCTGGGTGCAGGGGCCCAAGGACTTTGGCCATCTTCTACTGCTTTCTCAGGCCATAGCAGAGAGCTGGATCAGAAGTGGAGCAGCTGGGACTCGAACCAACGCCTGTATGGGATGCCAACACTGCAGGCGGCAGCTTTACCTGCTATCCCACAGCACTGGCCCCAAAAGTCTTCATTTTTTATTTTATTTATTTGAAAGGGAGGGAGGAAGGGGGAGAGAGAGAGAACCATTTCCCATATATTGGTTTACTCCCCAGATGCCCACAACAGCTGGGCCAGGCCAAAGCCAGGCTCTTGGAACCCAATCCAGGTCTCCCACATGGGTGGCAGGCACCCAAGTGCTTGGACCATCACCACTGCCTCCCAGGGTGTGCATTAGCAGGAAGCTGGAATTGGGAGTTGGAGCCAGGACTTGAACCCAGGTAAGCTGATATGGGATATGGGTGTCCCAAGTGACTTTTAAGCACTGTGCCAAATGCCACCCCTTTTTTCTCCTTATTTAAAATTTTTTTTTTCTATTTACTTGAGAATATGTGTTTTAATAATTGCTCCTTGGTGTTTCTTAACAATGGGATGGTTTGGAAACCTGATCTTATTTTAAGGTTAACTAAGTTGGTTTAACAGAGTGGGAGCAGTATTTTTGTCACCTGAGCAAGGTAATGGCAAAACAGTTGGCTGTGTCCTTAGTGAACAACTGCGCGTGTGCTAGGATTGTATTTCATTAGCTTCCTAAATTTCAATCTCTGTTGTGCCATTTTTACAAATCTTACAATGGGTTTATAATATGCATACAGTTATTAATGTAAGATTTTTCTTTCAATGACATAAATCAACTTATTTGGCTTCAAATTTTATTCCATTGAATCATTGTCTTACTATTAAAAATATTGTATATTGGGGCTGGGGTTGTAGCACGGTGGGTTAAGCCTCCACCTCTGATGCCAGCATCTCATAAGAGTGCCGGTTGGAGTCCTGGCTTCTCCGCTTTCAATCCAGCTCCCTGCTAATGCACCTGGGATTAGAAGATGCCCAAGTGCCTGGGCCCCTGCACCACGTGGGAGACCCGGAAGAAGCTCCTGGCTCCTGGCTTCAGAACGGCCCAGCTCCGACCATTATGGCCATATGGGGAGTGAACCAGTGGATGGAAGACCTCTCTCTCTCTCTCTTTCTCTCTATGCCTCTGCCTCTCTGTAACTCTGCCTTTCAAATAAATAAAAAGAAACCTTAGAAAGTTTCTGTATAAGATACTTTATAATAGCTTCCAATCCTCATTGTGGAACATGTTTAATATCTGGGGAATAGGGTGTAAATTAGTCCTTTGTGCCAGCGGAAGGAGGCCTCGTGCTTATGAAGTTCCGGTCAGCTCGGCACAGGCGAAGCTGCCGCCCAGAGTCAAGCATTCTCTTCTGTTCACAGCCACCCAGCTTGACGCAGAGCAGAGCCGTTCGGGTGACAGTCACCAGTGCTCAGCCTTGCTGGTAAGCAGTCACCGTCAGAGCTGTGCATTGGGAGCTGAGTCCTCCGTTTGCCTCTGCCGTTAGCTCCATGTATCTCTCTTTCTGTTTATTGGTGATGACCACAAAAAAAAAAAAAAACCCACTTTTGCAAATAGCCTTTTCTCTCTGGTAAATACTAAAGGACAATATGGCTCATAAGAATGTCACACCCTTATCCCTCAGCATGGGAGATCCACTCATGGTCTCTCTCTCTCTAGCCACCTGCAAAATGGCTTGCAAAGCTAGATAAGTGAAAGGCTGTGGAGAGCCCTTGGTGCCAAGTTCCCTCAGCAACCAGACCAGACGAAAGCCCAGCGCTTCTTTGGACACCTCCTGCAGGCAGTGTCTCCAGAGACTGTCACCACCTCTTTGCCTCCAATAAAGCAACCTGTCTCTGTTGAGGTTGGCTCCGTCTCCTTTTTTCTTCTCTCCTTCGGGGGGTATGGACCCCAAGCTATTCCAAACCTAACAAATATCACCAAGTCTGTTCACCCACATTTTTTGTTTTAGAAAAGATGTTTGCTGTGTGCACCACCAAGTATTTGCACCTATGTGAAGTCCATCCAAAAGCTTATGAAAAAATGAATTGAAAAATGGGTTTATTTTGGTGCATAAAGAAATCCATGCGTAGGAGGGGTCTTCAGAAAGTTTTGGAAACTAAATATTACGAACAGACCACACACACCTCAGCGGCAGTTGATTCCCAAGGAGGAGTATGGCAGGAGGCCTATTGGGAAAACATCTTGGATTTTCCTGAATTGCAACTTTCGATTCTATAAAATTTACATTAGCAAGGATTCTGAGGTTATCATGTACACGCTTGATCTGATGTTAGAAGAAAAATACGTTCTGAATACCTGCTCTTGTAGAGTATTTGGCCCCATTTCATTAATGCAGGTAACTGACAAGCACTGGGGAGAGAATTGAAGGTGATGAGACGCGTTTGTCTGGTCTCCCTCTTTCACATGTAGCTAGCACGGTGGGAGGAAGCAGGGTGGGCTGCGACTTTCCGAGCCTCCTTCCTCTGACCGGAGCACCCGTGTCCTTGTCAGCACTGCTCTCACCTGAGCTCTTTAAAAGGGAGCTCTCACAGGTGTAGGGAGTAGGGAGTGGCTTCCGGGAGCAGAGCGGAGGGGAGAGGATTCCCATAATCTCTGTGTGTGATAGCAGGTGCCTCCCAGAGATACGGCCCTCCTGAAAATTCTCGAGGGGTGGGGCTTGTGGGCTGGGCATGCGAGGATTGATGGGATTGGGTAAGAGCTACATCTTGTAACGTCTTTTCCTTGATATGTTCATGGGTGTTCTGTGAATAGTAAATTTGAGAACTGCCGCTCGTCCTATGTCCTATCTCTGTCTTGTAAATAAATCCATAAGTTATGGGGTCAGCGCTGTGGTGTAGTGGGTAAAACTGCCACCTGCAGTGCCAGCATCCCATATGAGCACCGGTTTGAGACCTGGCTGCTCCACTTCCGATCCAGCTCGCCGCTGTGGCCTGGGAAAACAGTAGAAGATGGCCCAAGTGCTTGGGCCCCTGTACCTGTGTGGGAGACCTGGAGGAAGCTCCTGGCTCCTGGCTTCAGATCAGCACAGCTCTGGCTGTGTGGCCAACTGGGGAGTGAATCAGCAGATGGAAGACCTCTCTCTCTCTCTCTCTCTCTCTCTGCCTCTTCTCTCTCTGTGTAACACTGACTTTCAAATAAATAAATAAATCTTAAAAAAAAATCTATAAGTTACATGAAAGTCTGTGACAAGTCCTGAGATTAACAATAAGCTGAACAGCCGATTCTGTCAACTATTTAGCTATGTTTAATTCAGAACCTCCCAACAGGCTGGCCCTGGATCTCTTTTTCTGCGTCTTCCCGGTTCATCCTGGAACACATAACCAGCCCTAGGTTAGCTGGAAAGCAGAGGATGGGAGATTGAGACAGTGCTGCAGATCACTGACTTCTCTGCTACTTTATTGTCCTAGACTGGGCTGGGGCCCACGGCTGAGAGTGAAAGGTGCTGAGCGTCTCCTTGAAGCTTGCGCAGGTGCAGCAGGTGTGGCCGCTCCTCTGCAGGTCTCACTGGAAGGTACCAGCTGGCAACATCGCCGCTGCCACCAGCACACCCCCAGCGCTCCTCCTCCCCTCCAACGACTGAAGGGAGAGCTGGGTGGGCAGGGGGTGAGGCGGGCAGCTTGGTGGGAGGACAGAGTTCCTGGAGAGACGGAGAGGCAAGGACTTCTCCCCTACGTGGAGGAAGCAGGGTGCTGTTCAGGGGTCACTTGGGAAGTTGGGAGTATGCTGCCAGAGTGAAACGCACACTCCGTTTTCCTATAGCTCGTCTCCGCCTCTGGATTTGCTGTGCTGGCCCTGTGCTGCCTGAGGGAGGGCTGCGTGCTTTACAGGAATCCCATGAGTCTTTCTGGTGACTCAGAAGCCTGCTGGGCCGCCCCACTGGGAGGGCTGCCCGTGAGGCAGGGTGGGTGGTGGGCGCTGAGGGCGTGGTGGGTGAGCTCGATGGACAGCTGGATCTTGCAACTGAGTTGGGGGGCCGGGGGGAACCTGGTGGATCCCCGCTGGGCACTGGGCGTCTGGCAGCCAGGCAGGGTTTGTGGGGAAGCAACAGCAGCCAGCAGCAGCCCTGTCCAAGGGGCTTCCATCCTGTGGGACTCAGCTCCTCCCTGTCCCCACCCTGGAGAACAGGGTGGAGAGTAGGGGTGGGGCCCAGTCCTGCTCCATCAGTGGGGCATAGGGTGTGGTATGAATCTTTATGCATAACGCTCAGTTGTATGGGTTTAAGGTTCTAAGAGGAAGAGGCTCTATTGGGATCCTCCGCTGTTTGGGCTGGGTTGCCCTGCAGTGGCCTTTGGGGATGACAGAGTACTGGTTTGCTGGTTTGCTTTGGGTACCCATGCGGCTTTTTCCTTATGGGTGCAGGGAGTCATGTGTTTTCATTGTTAAATTAAAAATTAAATTTTAGGGGCCGGGGTTGTGGCCCAGCAGGTTAAGCTTGGGACACCTGCAGCCTATATTGGAGTGCCTGTTTCAAGTCCCAGCCGCCCTGCCTCTGACCCAGCTTTCTGTTACTGTGATTCTCAGAGGCCCCAGTGGCTGAGTCCCTGGCACCCATGTGTGAGACCTGAATGCAATTCCAGTCTTCTGGGTTCAGCCTGGCCGAGCACCAGCTCTTGCGGGCATTTGGGGAATAAACCAGCAGGTAGAAGACCCCCCCCCCCACTCAAATAAATAAGTTAACTTAAAAATTAAATTATATATTTCTCAAATATGAGGAGGTCTTTAAAAAAAACCCATGGAAAATGCAAACTGTGAAAAAACTTGCATACCTTGCTCAAAATAAATTTAATTTCATTTTTCCTTGAACTTAAAAAAATTTTATTTGTCGAAAGAGAGAGAGACAGAGAGAGAGATCTTTAATTTGCTCTCCAGATGCCCATAACAGCCAAGGCTGGGCCAGACTGAAGCCAGGAGCCTGGACCTCACTCAGGTCTCCCACGTGGGTGGCAGGGACTCAAGTCCTTGAGCCATCACCTGCTGCCTCCCAGGGTGCACATTAGCAGGGAGCTGGAATCAGAAGCAGCGTTGGTACATGCACCAGGCACTCCAGTAGGAGATGAGCACATTCCAAGCAGTGTGTTGACCACTGCGCCAAACCGGCACCTCCCACCAGGAGCCCAGGAGCTTTGTGAAGTCCCCTCTTCCATACGAGAGAAGATGGTAACACTGACCACGGATGTCCATCCCACTGGGGACGGAACCTCACGGACGCTGTCAGCTGCCTGCCCACCTCATGGCCCCTTCCATTTCTCTCCCCTCCCCAGAGTTACGTTGGGTGTGGTGCTACAGACGCATGCTCATTCCCTGTGAGCAGCAGAGCCTTTCCAGGGGCCTACTTGTGGTTAAAGCAGCCCAGCGCTCTGCACACCTTCCCGGGTGTGAGGGGTCAGTCCTGTCCCTGCTGGAGGTTGCTCAGAGGCCTCCATGGTGTTTTTCCTGGCTGGTCTCCCCTTTTTCTGTTGTGCCGGCCCTGCGTGGATTTGTGTAGAAGGACAAGGGTCGACTGAAACTTGTGGAGCTGCTGATGGGGCAGAATCTTCTAGTCCTGATGGCTCATCACAGACTGCAGTATCCCCAGCCAGCCCCTGGGCTGCGTGTGGCATCTCCCGGATGAGGGACCGAGAGAGGGGCTGGCGAGCTGCTGTCTACCTGCCTGCTGTCTACTGAGGGGTTCATTCCTCAGGCAGGACTCAAGCTGGGGAGGGGGCTCTGCCACGAGCCGATCCCTGGGTCCCTAACAGAGCACAGTGAGTGTCCAAGCAGCGAGGAAGCCCAGCAGGCACCATGTTGAATCACACTGATGGTTTCTTCTTGGTCAGGGTTCATTCTGTCACGAGACCCTTTGCCTCGCTTCCCCTTAGTGGAACAGCAAAGAAATGCTGAGGTTTCCCTTTCATCTCCGGATCCTGTGTTCAGTGTTGACCCTGAGGCAGCGACAGGGATGCTACTGTGTTTCCTGAAGTGTTCCAGCTATTACAGGGAAACAGGAATGTAGGCTCAGGGTGAAATAAACTAAAACAAAGCCAAACCTTGGCGAGGCATTGTTTGGCCTCCCAGTTAAGATGCCATGTCCATGTCCATGTCCCATATCGGAGTCCCTGGGTTTATATCCCGGCTCTTCTCCCTGTATTCCAGCTTCCTGCTGTCGCACACCCTTGGAGGCAGCAGGTACTGGGGCTCCTGCCATTGGTGTGGGAAACCTGCATGGAGTTCCTGGCTCTCGCCATTGGCCTGGCTCAACCAAGGCAGGTGCAGACACTTGGGGAGTGAACTAGCAGAGGGGAGATCTCTCCCTTTCTCTCTCCCTGTCTCTCAGCCTCTCAAATAAATAATAAAACTTCAAGGAACTCTGCTGGACCTCACTGAGCCTTCAGTTGCCTGATAATTTATCATCATTCTCCCAAAGTAAAATATACGTGTAGTGGTTTTCAAAGTCATTGGATTGTGGAATTGTTTTAAAAACGGAGCATTTCATGAAACCGTGGGCGTAGGAATAAACTTTTTCACTGGAATACAATATTTGACTTTTCATGTATTTTCATTTTGTTATGCTTGCTTTCTAACTGGTTGCTACTGGCAACGACCAGGAATAGTGTGTGTATGGGGTGGGGAGATGGAGAGAGAGAGAGAAGCAAACAACCTGATTCTTTTACAAACTGTTTAATTAACCTGTCAATCTGCAAATCATAGACATTTTGTTTCATTAAAGACTTTCTTTTTCCCAAAAGGATTCTGCTTTGTCATATCCAAGTTTTCCGCATTCTTCATCTCTGTTTTGTGCCAGACAGATTGGACATGAACTCCACTAAAGAGCACGGGAGTGCAGCAGGAAATGAGGCAGACGCCTGTTTGCCCGTTCTGCGACTGTCTCCAGGGGCTCCGGGTGTGCACGGCCTCTGCGTGGGGCAGATTGGCTGTTCTTGCCTGCTTCTGGGATGAGCAGGCCATGGGGACGTTTCTGGAATGACTCCGGAAAAAGGGCCAATTAGCAGACAGAAGCGAGGAGTTAGAATACAGAAAAGGGTGGGTGGTAGTGTATTTTAGAGGTGGGGGAATTGTAGCTGTCCAGGGCAGGACGGGCAGCTGAGCGGGTCTGACCTGGGGAGGCTGAATTTAAGTCGGGAGCCCCTTGTTAATGCTGGGTGATCGTACTTGGTTGCTGTGCTTATCGAGATTTTGCTCGATATATAGGTTATTATAGGTTATTTATTAACCTAATATTTATTATATAGACATTTTGTTTAATATAATATCTGTTTAATATAATATTTATTATTTTATTTATATAACCTATAATATAGCTTAACATATAATATATAAAATATATGAAATAATATATGATATAATCTATAATATATATAATTATCTATAATAACTGCAGATCACAGCAGCTCCTAAAAGCTGTCTTCTGCAGCTATTTGAAGCTGAATAAAAAGAATAATTTTGAAGGTTATGAGTCCAGTGTGCCTTGTGAAGACCAGAAAAACTGTGGCTGGCACCAAGGAAAGAGGCGGCTTTGATTGTTGTGGGCAGCCAAACTCCCCAGGGGTTTTTACTGCATTGCATGATGAACTTTGGTTAGTTTATTATTTTGAATGTCTGTCTCTCAGCTGGTCCCCAGAGAGGGTGCCAAGGCCCATACTACAGCGGCTAAAAGACTTCTTCCCTTCTGCCTCCGCCCACCTGATATGGGATCCTGCTGGCCTCTGGCCATGGACATGCCTCTTAGGACCACTTGAGAGACTTTTGGATGGCTGGACACCTGTGCAGAGTTCTCTCATATTTCATTTTAAACACACACACATACAGACAGAACCAGAGTCACACACACACACATGCAAACACACAAACACCCAGAACCAGACACACACACAACCAGAGACAGACACACACAAAGACACAGAAATACATACACACATACATAGATGCAGAGACACACACAACTGGAGACATATACACAGATACAATACAACCAGAGACACAGACATGAACACACACACAGACATTCACACAGACACAAGCGGAGACACACAGAGACACACATACGCAGACCTGGAGGCACACACACAAGCACACAGGCACACATAGCCCTATCTTTTGGCTGAGCCACAGTGGGGGGCACTGGGACACCTTCTGATGATGGACAGTCCACTGAGCCTCTCGGAGAGTACTGAGTGTTTCCCCCCCCTCTTTCTTGAACTGTTTTCTTCATCATGCAAGGTGGACAATGTCTAAAGTAATTTCCTGTTCTTTAGCCAGATGTTCCATTGCAATGGTGCTGATGGCCCCCTGGGGAGTAGGAGGGAGACCTGCCAGTGAGTGAGGGAGTGCCTGCCCTTAGAACTCAGCAGGAAGTGGGCAGCCTTGCCATCCGCCAGGGGGTGCTTTGTGGGTGGCGTGATCTGTGTCAGAGGAAGGGGGCAGAATGATTCAAACATCAGCAAAGTGGAAGTATTACATATGACTTTTTTTAAAATATAGGGGATCCCCCTTTGCAAATTGTAGGCATTCTCTTTGTGGCTTCTATGACTTTTTTTGTACTCTTTCTATCTCCTCTGTCCTAATCCATACTTTTAAACAATGGAAGGTTTCTTTCACTGTTGATCAGTTTCTACTTGGTGTCTGTGGCATTTGAGACAAAGTTGCATTTAAAGACAGAAAAACTGGGATGTGTGAGATACATGTGTTATGTCAGTAAGTAATGCGTGGGGTGTTGCTAAAATACTTTTATTCTTGTCCTGTTTTATGCATGGTGTGTTCCCTCTGCAGCTGATTGATAGGGAGTGTATCCCCGAGGTGCTTGTTCCCCACTGATGTCAATTGTGCGGATGTATATGAATTGTGTAACTGTAGCAGAATTGTAAGAAAGCCTCACTGGTTAACTACACACCTTTTAAAAGGAGGTGGATGGACTTTATGTTTTGATGCATCCAGATGGGATGCTTTCTAGTGGTGCAAATAGCAAAAATTATGACAGTTAATACCTTGTACCTTGGGGGTCCATTTCTCTTCTGGTCGTAACCACAAATTGCTAAAAATTCAGTCTCTAGAGAGGCGTTATTTCTCACCGATGGCTGGAACTAGGCTGAGACTGAAGCCAAGAACTGGGTCTTTCCAATGGGTGGCAGAGACCCGACACCTTGAGCCATCACCCGCTGCCTCCCAGGGCGTGCCAGGAAGCTGGAATTGAGAGCTGAGCTGAGACTTGAACCCATACACTCAGATATTGGATGTGTTTGCTTCCCAACTTATCTCTTAATCACTAAAACCAAACACCCACCCCTGAAAATTTCTTTTGAGCTAATCTTACATGACTGCAATGGACAGTTCAAGCACAGTGAGGTTCTGAGTAGAGACATTTTGGTAGCATTTTATCATCTGTATGATGCTGGGACCCTCTGTGCCCAAACACCAACTCTGTTCATTGCCCAAAGCCTCTTGCTGGGGGGTCAGCCCTGGGCCACTGTCTTAGACTCTCTTGAGGCACTCAGCTCCTTCCTGTGCTGGTTCTTATTTTCATTGTTGCAGAAGAGTGCTTCCATCTCTGTCTCCCTGCTACTGGGCTGATTAGGATTCTCCCAGGGTGGCTGCGCTTCCCGAAACTGCCTACAGCTGGCAGGTAACTGGCAGACAGACAGCATTTGCTGCATTAAATCCACCTGTGGAGGCCTGAAGTTCACCGGGCCCAATGGCATCCTGGACACCTGTGGCCGCATCGCACCTGCCCCTTCAGGTTGACAGATTTCTGAGAGCAGAGAAGGAGGTTGGGATGAAAATGCAATGTCCACCATGCAGAGAGAAACACAAAGCAGTCTTCAGCTTTCTCCTGTGCTGCTCAGGTATAGGTGGGGGTGGATGGAAGGAGGTGAAGGAGTCTTTACTTTTAGGAACAGGAGGAAAATGAGAAGTCCTTTTAACAAACCTGCACTTTGGAAGGTGGCTTTTCAGGGGCCTCATGGAACCCACTGCCAAGGGTGTTTCCCACACACGGGATTGTGATCACCCGTATGAATTTTACTTTCTGGTGATGATAACTTAGGTGACACCACAGATATTCTCGTCCTTGCTCTGCTGAAAGCAAACTGTGAGCTGAAGGGCGGAGGTCAGCTGGGGAGTGACGCGCTGTGCTGTGCTGTGCAAGCAGTGTTGGGGGCCCTGGAGCTCAGACACAGCATGCTGCAGAGGCTCCTGGGAGATATTCCTGGTCGGCCTGTGGCTTCACGTTGATTCAAGGGCTAACTGCCATCCTCCGTGTTTGTAAACTCGGACATGGCACTGCATAGTCAGTCCCTGCTGTTGGAGAACTTCGTGGGGGCTATGCGTGTGTGTGTGTAAGGCACATATGTGTGCGTGTGCATGTGAGTGTGTGTGTACGGAGCTGAAACACTGACGTCCCTTTACACACAGCACAGAACAAGCTCCAGCTTATTTACAAGTAAAAGTCTTGGGCCAGTGGAACCCAATGGACTGAGCTGGAAGAAGAGATGAGATGGGAGGGGCGGAGCCTGGCCATTTGATAGACAGGAGACCTGGGGTGCTCTCTCCAGGAAAGTGTGACTTCCGAGGGGCTGGTCCAGGGTTGGGTGTTGGTTGAGTGGACGGCCTGAGAGAGATGCTTGGTCAAGGGCAATCTTGGGCAGCGCTCATATCAGGAGGAGGCAGAGTCAGTTCTCATGGCATCACTGGACTCAAATTTCAAATTCGGGTGGGATTGATTTAGTGAATGTATTTAGGTATCAGTCACTGTTGAACAGATAAGTTCTCATGCAAGGAGGCATTGCTTCTTTTGCCACAGGGATTATACATTAATATAGGAACATATCTGTTACATATGGCACTGCATCTTCATTATATGTATTATATATACTATACAGCGGCTCTTTGAGAAGTTCATAGGACATGCATATTATGAAAAACCTATGGATAGATTGCAGTTTTTTTTGCATCAAAACTTCACTTTTAATTCCATTTTTCTATGAACTTTTAGAAGTATCCTAGTATGTTAAATGATAAATGTGTTAACATATTAGAATCTGCTAAAAGAGCTCCTTTTTCCCTTAAAAAATTTTGAAGGTGTTTAAGGGTCACCGGGCTGGAAGAGAATTTGAATTCTCTTGGATGAATTCACCTAATTCTTACAGCTAAGCTACTTTTTATTTTTTTAAGTATTGTTGATTTTATTTTGAAAGTCAAAATTACAGAAAGAGAGGGAGAGGAAAGAAAGAGAGAGAGAGAGAGAGGGAGAGAGAGAGAGAGATGAATCTTCCAAAGGTTGGTTCACTTCCCAGATGGCTGCAACGGCCTCAGTTAGGCTAGAAAGAAGTTGGGAGCCTGGAGCTTTGTCCTGGTCTCCCACATGGGTGGCAGGGACCCAAACACTTGGATCATCTTCTGCTGCTTTTCCCAGGCCGTTAGCAGGGAGCTGGATCAGAAGTGGAGCAGCCGGGACTTGAACCAACAGGCAGCAGCCTTACCCACTCTGCCATAAAGCAGCCACACAGCGAAGCTATCTTTATGACGAAGGACCCGTGGTACCTTAACAGCAGAGTGGCAGCTGGGACTCCAGCCTTCATTTTGAGGAACAAGAAGTGGCGTCTAACAGTGCTGCCTGGTTCAGTTCGGAGGGCAGCTTTTCAGGGGCCTCTTGGACCCATTGCTAATGGTGTTTTCCTCACCCAGGACTGTGGGTAGGGGCAGCAGTCTTACTTCCTGGTGGTGCCTGAATTCTTCCTACCACTTCATGCTAACCTGTTCTGTCTTTGCCGTTCTCTGAGTCATATCTTGGCCCTGGGAATCCCAAGATAATTGCTTTGTGATTAGAAGTGGCATATCCTGTCTGTCCCTTAAGAGGGGCATCGGCACGGGTAGTATTGGCAAGCCGAGGGGTTTGACGGGAAAGCCAGCGTTACATGTGAGGCACGGCATATGTCTTGTCCGGGGTCTAATAACCTGGAGAACTTAAAGACTTCCAAATTATTTTCCTCAGTTTTAATGAGATTGCTTAATGTAGTTAGACGCTGTGTAGCAGCAGAGGGTGAGGCAGTGTTTACCCGTCTCCCATCTCCTAGTGATGAAACAGGAACTGGAAAATCGGTCATGTGCTTGTTAAATTATTTATGAATGACCCTGAGGTCTAATGAGATGGATGTTAGTGTTGAAGGTGCATCCGCTGATTTTCCATGGCAGATTGTGGAAGGGTGTTTTCACATCGGAGTTGTAAACTGCAGAGACAGGCAGTTCTGCATCCTGGCAGTGAGCAGCAGAGGCATAACTCAGGTTTGTTGTCTGTGCACCGTCTTCCCCAGCATTGCCATTTGGGTTCATCTGTCTGTGCTGTCTCTATGAGGATTTATTAGAGAAAGGCACAGACAGAGCTGGTCACTGATACTTGTTTTTCTAGACAAGGCCAAAGGAACAGAATGACAGCAGGTCTCCCAGCTCCGTGGGAGCTAACCCGTGGGCAAATTCAATGTCTGTAACAGTGGACTTCATTATGCACTCTTAGAGATTTCCAGGCTATAGGGCTGATACACGAGCACGATATAGTGTTTTTCCATGTTGTTTCTTACAACTGTGGGATGTTACTAGGATGCAAGCAGATATGTCTCAAGCCAGCGTCATAGCCCTGTCAGCTGACTGGAGACATTGAGTTGTCTAATCATTGATATGTCATACCTCTTTTACAGTTGGCAATCTTTTTGTAAAGCACCCATGTCAACACAGGATCACAATCTGATTTCTCTGTCCTTTGCCTCACTTCTCCATAATTCAGTGGGGGATCTTTTAAAAAATTGATTAATCAATTAATTTTACTTATTTAAAGGTTTATTTTGTTTATTTGGAAGGCAGAGTGTCAGAGAGAGAGGGAGACACACACACACACACACTCAGATCTTCTATCTGCTGATTCACTCCCCAAATGGCTGCAGTGTCAGAGTCTGGAATCATGGCACTCACCATGTGGGTGGCAGGGCCCCAAGAACCTCAAGAACATGGACCATCGTATGCTGCTTTCCCAGGCGCATTGTTAGGGAACTGGATTGGAAGTGGAGCAGCTGGGACTTGAAGCAGTACTGATATAGGATGCTGGAATTGTGGGTGGTGGCTTAACCACTGTGGCACAACACTGATCCCTAATTTTATTAATTTGAGAGGGAGAAGAAGAAAAGAGAGAGAGAGAGAGAGAGAGAGAGAGAAAGAGAGAGAGAGAGAGAGAACATATTGGTTTCCTATTGGCTGGTTCACTCCTGAAACGCCTACAACAATCAGGGTTGGGCCAGGCTGAAGTCAGGAGCCCAGAACTCAGCACTGCGTCTTCCACATTGGTGGCAGGGACCCAGTTACCTGAGCCATCACCATTGTCTCCAGGTGTGAGTTGGCGGGAAGCTGGAATCAGAAGCAGACCTGGGACTTGAACCTAGGCACTCTGATATGGGATGCAGGCATCCCAAGTGGCACATTAATAGCTATGTGTACCCCTGGAGAGATCTTAGCAGCTTGGAAAAATTCCAGTCCATACTTGAAAATGATTATGGAAAACCCCTACATTTTTTTCTTCATAAAACACATTTTCCACGAACTTTTTGAAGACACTTCCTATGCATGGTTTGCAAAACTTTTTTGTACCCAAATAAAATTCTCCATTCATTCCACTTTCCCTAAATGTTTTGAAATTTCCACTTACATATTGGTCAAGAATATTAGAAAGAGACTCATGAGTCTCATTTAGATCCCTTCCCATGGCTAGTGTGGAAACATAATGGACACTCACTCGATGTAACAGAGACTTCAAGGAGATTGATAAAGGGGACTAAGGTTTGCACTGCTTATTAAGTTGGTCTTTAAACATATTCTCTTGAGGAATAAGCACTTATTTTTTAAGCTCGGAAATTTTCATCAGAAACACTCCCTTCTGGTAAGAGAAATCATAATCTTTCTGCCTTACGAGTTACCTTTAGACTGAACAAAGGTTTAGTTGCAGATGTTAGCATCCACAGTCGCTCATTTAAATACACAAAGATTTAGTCGGTGGTATCGATAGCCCGCACCGTCAGTGCGTGGTTGAAAAGACAGATTCTGGCCTGGGTTCCCAGGAGTGACTCCAGAACCACACTGCTGAACTAGACCACCAAGGTGCTGCTGTCTCTGTGGTCAGGAGGGAGCTGAGTGTCAGGCACAGTGCCCCTGCAGCAGCTCCTGGCTCAGAGCCGCCTGCCTTCTCTGCCATCTTTTACACTTGCGAAAGCCTGTCTCATGGGAACAGGCACTCAGCTCAGTGGTTAAGAAGACACTCATGTTGGCTGGTGCCTCTGCCTGCGGTGCCGGCACCCTGGGTTCTAGTCCTGGTTTGGGTACCGGATTCTGTCCTGGTTGCTCCTCTTCCATGCCAGCTCTCTGCTGTGGCCCAGGAGTGCAATGGAGGATGGCCCAGGTGCTTGGGCCCTGCACACGCATGGGAGACCAGGAGAAGCACCTGGCACCTGGCTTCAGATCAGCACGGTGTGCTGGCCACAGCTGCCATTGGGGGGTGAACCAATGGTAAAAACCAACTGTGTCTCTCTCTCACTGTCCACTCTGCCTGTCAAGCAAAAAAAAAAAAAAGACACTCATGTCTCACACTGGAGTGCCTTGGTTCAAGTCCCAACTCTGGCTCCTGACTCCAGCGTCTTGCCTGTGATGGTTCAAGTAATTGGGTTCTGCCTCCCATGGGGTAGACTTGATTGTGTTTCCTGCTCGTGGCTTCGGCCCTGTCTCAGCTCCCGCCATTATGCGCACTTGGGAAGTGCGCCTAGTCGATGACAGGTCTCTGTCTTTGTCTCTGCTTGTCCAATAAATGAATTTTAAAATCTTTAAGAAAGAAATACTCGTGTCTCACGAGACTCTCAGGAGAGCATGTGGGCTCTGGATTCTCTGATTTGGGTCGATTCCACCTGCGCCGCAGGCAGAGGCTTAGTCCACTATGCATAGCGCTGCCCCTGTCTGACTTCTTTGAAGAGTTCATCCTCTTCAGCTTCTGTATTCAGGAACTTTTCCAAAATATCCCCCATGACTTGTAAAAACTTTTCCTGACTAGCAAATAGTCTCGCCTTTTACAGCTGTCTCCTAACGCACTGCTGGTGATGTGTGCACCTGCCCTGCAGGATCCGTGGAGGATTGGCCCCAGGAGCCAATACCCCAACGGATACCCAGATCCCAGGATGCACATGGCCCCTGTATGAAATGGTGGTGTAATATTTGCCTCGAACCGGCGCCGTGGCTCAACAGGCTAATCCTCCGCCTTGCAGCGCCGACACACCGGGTTCTAGTCCTGGTCGGGGCGCCGGATTCTGTCCCGGTTGCCCCTCTTCCAGGCCAGCCCTCTGCTGTGGCCCAGGAGTGCAGTGGAGGATGGCCCAGGTGCTTGGGCCCTGCACCCCATGGGAGACCAGGAAAAGCACCTAGCACCTGGCTCCTGCCATCGGATGAGCGCGGTGCGCCGGCCGCAGCGCGCGGACCGCGGCAGCCATTGGAGGGTGAACCAACGGCAAAGGAAGACCTCTCTCTCTGTCTCTCTCTCTCGCTGTCCACTCTGCCTGTCAAAAAAAATAAAAAAAATAAAAAAAAATAAAAATAAAAAAATAAAAAAAATATTTGCCTCGAACGCAGGTTTATCCTCCTGTGAGCTAGGTTACATCTCTGGATTGCACAGTGCAATGTAAATAGTATATGAATACTTCTCATGTGGAATTGTTTAGGGAATAATGGCATGGGAAAACAGTCTGTACCTGTTCAGTGCAGCTGCAGTTGATTTTTAAATATATTCAGTGTGAAGCTGATCGAGTCTGTGTATTCAAGACCTATCGCGTGCCGAGCGGATTGTCTATTTTTTTTGCCATGAAAGCGTGGAGTCTAAGTCTTCTGGGAGATGTCCTCCCAGTCCTTTCTCAGGCCTTCTGAGTCCCGAGCGCTCCATGGGTGCTGGAGACCCACCTCCTCAGCAGGTCATAAAACCAATCAGTGCCTTTTGAAACAGGAGTGCTCTGCCTGCTTGCTCGGTGAGTCACACACAGTTGTAGAATGCTTCCC
The DNA here is from genome assembly GCA_015711505.1 of Sylvilagus bachmani. NCBI lineage: Eukaryota > Metazoa > Chordata > Mammalia > Lagomorpha > Leporidae > Sylvilagus > Sylvilagus bachmani. The sequence goes on along the minus strand of CM027406.1, from coordinate 1,186,706 downwards.
GGCTTTTGATGAAATCATCTGGTAGGGGAGCCAGCAAATAAATATTCTTCGAAGTTTTCAAACAGATGGGGTGCTATTTCCAAAACCGGCCCTGGTAGGAGCTCCCTGGAAATGAGTGCTTGCCGCGTGCACAGCCCCGTCAGAGACGGCTGGGCCCAGCAGCCGCCATGTGGGCGGTGGTGAGCCGTGCAGGAGGGCTGCCTGGCCAGTGCAAGGGATTTGCTGCCTTCGCTACTGCGCTACTGTTTTCTTGTGTTGATGTCTGATGGCTTTGCATTGTTCTTGTGAACTTACTTTTTTCTTTTTTTTTTACTGAAACACCATCCCCTCTATTTGAGGAGTCTTCAGAGAGTTGATGAAAATGCATCTTATGAAGGCATGAGGCTGGGTTTCAAAGGTTTTTTGCACCAAAATAAACTTATCTTTTAATTCCATTTTTCCATGAACTCGGTGAAATCCCCCCTGTGTGTTCTGTAGACAGGAAGTTGGTTCTTAGGTGCTGTGTCATAAGAGGGCTCTGAGGTCCAACTTCTTTGGGAAACACTGCAGTTCCTCTCCTGGTGGACACAGTGCACAGTAACAAGCACAGAACTCAAAGAGATTGTTCTCAGAAGAAAAAGCCAAGGGGCTGGCCCTGCGGTGTAGTAGGTTAAGTTGCCTCCTGTGATGGTGATGCTGGCCACCCATATGGACCGTGGTTCCAGTCCTGGCTGCTCCACTTCTGACCCAGCTTCCTGCTAATGCACCTTGGAAAGTAGTGGAAGATGCTCCAAGTCCTTGGGTCCCTGCACCCACGTGGGAGACCTGGATGAAACTTCTGGCTCCTGGCTTCAGATCAGCTCAGCTCCAGCCATTATGACCATTTTTATTTATTTATTTGAAAGGCAGAAATGGGGGGCGGAGACAGAGAGGGGGAGGGAGAGAGATTTTTCATTGGCTGGTTAATTCCCCAAATGGCCGCAACAGTTTGAGCTGAGTCAGGCGGAAGCCAGGAGCCAGGAGCTTCTTCCGGGTCTCTCATGTGGGTGCAGGGACCCAAGCACTTGGATCATCTTCTGCTGCTTTCCTAGGCCATTACCAGGGAGCTGGATCAGAAGTGGAGCAGCTGGGACTTGAACTGGTGCCCATATGGGATTCTGGCACTGCAGGTGGTAGTTTTACCCACTATGAAACAGCGCCAGCCCCCAAAAATAAATCTTAAAAAAAAAAAAAAAAAAAAAAGAAGCAGCAACAGCTGAGTGACTCAGCCTGCAGGGTTTCTCCTTGCTAGACTGGAACTTCTTTTTTCCACATTACTTTTGAATATCCCATAGAGTTATTCCCAAATTGAATGCTATGGAAATTTTGTGTCAACTTTTACACATGGAATTCAGGTTTGGACTAAAGTACCATTTAAATACTGAGAATTGAATGCCTATCTAAGGTATTTAGTCCCCTCTCCCATATTTTTTGATGAGAATACCTCAGTTCATGGAACATAGAATTAAAACATGAGTTTATTTTGGTGAAAAATAAAAAAAAATGGTCTTCTATGATATGAATTTTCATGAAAATTTCTGTGATCACATGTTGAGAAACAGAGGGTCAGAGGAAGGGAGAGAGAGAGAGAGAGAGAGAGAGATCTTCCATCTGCTGGCTCACTCCCCAGATGTCTCCAGCAGCTAAGACTGGGCCAGGCTGGAGCCACGAGGCAGGAACTCTATCCAGGTCCCTCACGTGGCTGGCAGGAACCCATGTGCTTGAGCCATCACCTGCTGCCTCCCACGGTGTCAGCAGGAAGCTGGATTAGAAGTGGAGCTGGGACTTGAGTCCAGGGACTCTGCTATAGGATGCAGGCATCCCAAGCAGTGGGCGATGCTAAATGCCCACTCTGTGTGTATGCATGGCATTTTGAAAATCTCTTTAGTGACCTTTAGACTCGCAAGGCTTCCCTCGTATTTGTTAGTTTGTTTACAGCAGTGTGATCAGCATTCGTCCCACACAAAGCTGGGACCTTCAAAATAAGTGACATGTGACTGTGCACCTGCAGGTCCATCTTCCTGCTGCCTTCTATCTGGGAGACCATCCTCCTGCTTTCAGGGTTCCTTGTGACTTTCCTTTTTGTTTAGGTTTTGTTACCTCTGTGTTTTCCTACAAAGCATCACAATAGGTGTTTTCCAGTCTGTAAAATGGTTACATCCGGGGCTATTGCTGTGCAGCGGGTTAACGCGCTGGCCTGCAGTGCCAGCATCCCATATGGTCGCCAGTTCATGTCCCAGCTGCTCCACTTCTGATCCAGCTCTGTGCTATGGCCTGGGAAAGCAGTAGAAGATGGCCCAAGTCCTTGGGCCCCTGCACCCACATGGGAGACCTGGAAGAAGCTCCTGGCTCCTGGCTTCGGATCAGCACAGCTCCAGCTGTTGCAGCCAATTGAGGAGTGAACCAGCAGATGGAAGACCCCTCTCTCCTTCTCTCCCCCTCCCCCTCCCCTCCCCCTCCCTCTCCCTCTGTCGCTCCTTCTCTCTCTCTGTAACTCTGGCTTTCAAGTAAAATAAATAAGTCTTTAGAATGATTTCCGGTGGTATATACCCAAGAATGGGGCCGTTGGAGTGAGTGTGTTCTGCTTCAGCAGAGAATCAGCCACCTGTGACAGAGCCTGTGGGTCTGCACCTCCCCAACACTTAATATTGTCAGGCTGGGGGAGTTTTGCCAGTGGGCTTGCTCATGAGGACGTCTCTTTGTAGAGTGGACTTCCATGTCTCTCATCAGTACTGATTTTTTTTTTAAGATTTATTTATTTTATTTGAAAGTCAGAGTTACACAGAGAGAGAAGGAGAGGCAGAGAGAGAGAGAGAGAGAGAGGGAGAGAGAGAGAGGTCTTCCATCCACTGGTTCATTCCCCAATTGGCCTCAACGGCCCGAGCTGTGACCATCCGATCCGAAGCCAAGAGCCAGGAGCTTCTTCTGGGTCTCTCACGTGGGTGCAGGGCCCCAAGGAATTGGGCTATCTTCTACTGCTTTCCCAGGCCACAGCAGAGAGCTGGATGGGAAGTTCAGTAGCCTGACTCTAACCGGCACCCATATGGGATGCCAGTGCTGCAGGGGGCGGCTTTACCCGCTATGCCACAGCTCCAGCCCCAGTACTGATTTTTACTCTCTCTTCTTTGTTTCCACTGCACTTTGTTTCCAAGCACAGTGCTTGTTTGCATCTGGTCACATTTTTCTGCCATGTGCTTCATGTTTTTCTTATCAACATGTAGTTCTTTGTGTATTCTCCATAATAATCTGAAGTTTGTTCATGTTCTAATTCAATCACACATCCAGTGACCATTTGATTAGCTGTGTGCTAGGGACCCACAGTGCGGAGGCACAGTCTGCATTCCAGGGCTCAGTGTCTCATGCAAACGAAGAAATAATTGCAGCATAATGTTTAGGAGCTGTGCCCGAGGGATCTTGGGAAGCTCAGAGGAGAGGGCTCCTCTGTCTGTCTGAAGATCTGTAAGCTCTGTGCGGCTGTGATGCTTGAACCGTGCCTTGAAGGACAACATAAGCAGATAGACGAGGCGCGGTGGCTTCAAGCCTTTCAGATACACGCAGCGGCTCAGCTGTGAACTGTGGGCTCAGCCGCCTTTCCTAATAGGGGAAGGGCTTGTTCCTTCAGAAGGTCACAGGGCTCTTTCATTGTGCTGAAATACGCGATTCACCACTTCACTATTTTTTTTTTTTTTTAATTTATTTGACAGGTAGTCATAGACAGTGATAGAGACAGAGAGAAAGGTCTTCCTTCCGCTGGTTCACTCCCCAAATGGCCGCATCGGCAGGTGCTGCACCTATCCTAAGCCAGGAGCTGGGTGCTTCCTCCTGGTCTCCCATGCGGATGCAGGGCGGAAGCCCTTGGGCCATCCTCCACTGCCCTCCTGGGCCACAGCAGAGAGCTGAATTGTAAGAGAAGCAACCAGGACTAGAACCCAGCGCCCATATGGGATGCTGGCGCTGCAGGTGGAAGATTAACCAAGTGAGCCACGGCACCAGCCCCTTCACTATGTTTTTGATGTGACAAAATATACGTAATATGAAACTTACCATTTTAGCCATTTTTAAACATATGGTCCAGTGGCATCTCCGCCATCCATCTCCAGCGTTTTTCATCATCCCTAAAGGAACACAGTGTCCTTTAAACCCTAATGCCTCAGTTCCCCCTCCCCTAGCCTCAGGAACCCCCCATTCTATTTTCTGTTTCTATGAATTCGACTATGCAAGGTACCTCACATGAGTAGATTCATTTATGATATTTGTCCTGTTGTGTTGGGCTTGTTTCACTTAGCATAATAATAATAAATATTATTATTTTTGGACAGGCAGAGTGGACAGTGAGAGAGACAGAGAGAAAGGTCTTCCTTTTGCCGTTGGTTCACCCTCCAATGGCTGCCACGGTTGGTGTGCTGTGGCTGGCGCACTGTGCTGATCTGAAGGCAGGAGCCAGGTGCTTCTCCTGGTCTCCCATGTGGTGCAGGGCCTAAGCACTTGGGCCATCCTCCACTGCCCTCCCGGGCCACAGCAGAGAGCTGGCCTGGAAGAGGGGCAACCAGGACAGAATCCGACACCTCGACTGGGACTAGAACCCAGTGTGCCGGCGCTGCAAGGTGGAGGATTAGCCTATTGAGCCACGGCTCTGGCCACTTAGCATAATTATTCAGTATTCATTCTTGTAGCAGAATGTTAGACTGAGTAAGTAATATTCCATTACATGTAAAATATAGGTAGTATATATAATATATTATTACAATATATATCACTATGCTATAATACATATAATTACGTTATAATATATTGTTATTATAGATGTTATATATTGCGTTATAATATGTTACAATATGATAATACACATTTTATGTATATATCACGTTGTGTCTATCCATTCACCAATGGACATTTGTGTTGTTTGCTCTTTTCACTTATTCTGAATAATGTAGCCATGAACATTAGTGTGCGAATATCTTTTTGAATCCCAGTTCCCAATTTCTTTGCCTGTACATGCAGAAGAGGAACTGCTGGGTCATAGGACAATTCTGTGTGTACTTTTCTAAAGGAAATGTCACTTGTCGTACTGTGTTCTACAGAGTTTGCTCTAGTCTGCGTTCCTGCCAGCATTGCAGAATAGCTCCTCATCAGTGCCAACACTTACTGGCTTTTATTTTTCATTATTATTATTATTATTTAATTTGACAGACAGAGTTAGACAGTGAGAGAGACAGAGAGAAAGGTCTCCCTTCCGTTGGTTCACCCCCCCAAATGGCCGCTACTGCCAGCGCACCACGCTGATCCAAAGCCTGGAGCCAGGTGCTTCTCCTGGTCTCCCATGCAGGTCTAGTGCCATCCTCCACTGCACTCCCAGGACACAGCAGAGAGCTGGACTGGAAGAGGGGCAACCGGGACAGAATCCAGTGCCCATATGGGATGCCGGCACCGCAGGCGGAGAATTAACCAAGTGAGCCATGGTGCTGGCCCCTTTTATTTTGTCTTGAATAGTAGACATTCCTAATGGGTATGAAGTGATACTGTGTTTTTTTTTCTTTTTAAAGATTTATTTAAGCCAGTGCCACGGCTCAATAGGCTAATCCTCCGCCTAGCGGGACTGGCACACCAGGTTCTAGTCCCGGTCGGGGTGCCGGATTCTGTCCCGGTTGCCCCTCTTTCAGGCCAGTTCTCTGCTATGGCCAGGGAGTGTAGTGGAGGATGGCCCAAGTGCTTGGGCCCTGCACCCCATGGGAGACCAGGAGAAGCACCTGGCTCCTGCCTTCAGATCAGCGTGGTGCGCCGGCCGCAGTGGCCATTGGAGGGTGAACTGATGGCAAAAAGGAAAACCTTTCTCTCTGTCTCTCTCTCTCACTGTCCACTCTGCCTGTAAAAAAAAAAAAAAGATTTATTTATTTATTTGAAAGACAGAGTTACAGAGAGGCAGAGGCAGAGAGAGAGAGAGGTTTTCCATCTGCTGGTTCACTCCCCAGATGGCCACAACGGCTGGAGCTGCATTGATCCGAAGCCTCGAGACAGGAGCTTATTTTGGGTCTCCCATGTGGCTCAGGGGCCCAAGCATTTGTACCATCTTCCATTGCTTTCCCAGGCCATAGCAGAGAGAGCTGGATCAGAAGTAGAGCAGTTGGGACTCAAACCAGCACCCATCTGGGTGGGATGCTGGTACTGCAGGCGACGGCTTTACCCATTATGCCACTGCGCCGGCCCCGATACTGAGGTTTGATTGTTTTCCAAATGGTTGGTGATGTTGAGCATCATTTCATGTGCTTCAGGGACTTTTGGAAATCTTGGGAAAATGATGGAATTTCTGCAGAGAGCGTGTCGCTATGATCACCACGTTTTGTATTAACTACCAAGAGGAGGGCATTGCAGATCATCTGAAGCCCATATAGGGAGTGACAGATGCAGGCTGATATGAGTCTTGTGGGGTTCATGCTGTGGTTAGGTAGCTCTCTCTGTGCCATTGCTGTACAGAGTGGACTGCATGGTTTTAGCTTTTGGTAAGAAGTGTAAGAAACTGACACAGTTCTAAGTTGAAATACAAGACTTTTGGACCCAGGGGAGCTTTGGTTCTTTGGGATGTAGCTTTTAGGGAAAGAGGGGGAGAGAGAGGGAGAGAGAGAGAGAGAGAGGCGCAAAGACAGAGACAGAAAACAGAGAAGCCAGTCCTGGAAAAAGGGCTGGGAAAGAAAACTGGCTTAGACGTGAGAGCAGGGTAAACATTAAGGATGAGCTCTTGTGGGGAGGAGAGAGTCTGACAGCGTTTCCCACACTGAGAGCCCAGGCCACAGCAGGAAAGGACAAGCAGTACAGGGATTCTTTTAGGCAAAGGTCTAAGCAGGGCCCAAGACTGGGATTTCTAATTTAAACAAGGAAAATGTTAACAATTAGAGGCAAGGGCCAAAAAGCGGACAGCTGAGTCATGGGTCGGTTCTGGAAAGATCTGGGTCGGGCAGATGTTTTTGTCTTTCAGACTCAGTCGTTCAGTGCTCGGGTAAGAGACAAAAGCCTCGTCTTCATCACTCACAGAGCCTTGCTTTGGAAGGTCCTGGTACTTGCCAGGAGAGCGTTGTCATGTTGCAGAAATGGGATCAGAATACAGTCAACTTCTGAGTTGGCCCAGTGTTAATCTGGCTGCTCACTGCCCTGGGGCTTGGGGTAACCCCAACAGAGAGAGGTTTGGGGCTCACTGATCTAAGAGGCCCAAATGCCAGAGCTGGAATTCTCTAGGGCTGTGGCTCCGGGCCTTTGTGGCACATCAGAATCACTTGGGGGAGCTTTCCAAACCCCTGTGGCTCAGCCCGGCTCCTGGCTCATTAAATCAAGAGCTCTGGGAGGAAGAGGGCACTGGGCATCCGTACTTTCTAAACTCCCCCAGGTGACTCTAGACGTAGTCACAATGCGGCCCTCTGAGTGACAGGCAAGCAGTTAGAGAGTTATTACACAATCCTAACTGTCCTCGAAAAAATGAGTTCTTCAGTAATTTTGGTTGAAACCAGGGTGCTGGGTCAAAACCGTTTCTTCCGTCTGCCTCCACTCAGAAGGGTACGCCTTTCCTGGCCTTGGTATCAAAAGTGCCTACGTTGAACTGCTGCTTTTCAAACTTTGACCTGCATACAAATTGCCTGTGAGATGTAGGTCTGAGCCCAAGGAGGGCGATGCTCCTGGGGCCCAGTGTGAGTAGCAGGACTAGGACTATGGTTGTGAACACAAGACACAGCCCTTGCCCACAAGGATCCTAAAACACAAGAGGAGAGACAATGAACTCATCAGTTTACAAAAGCTATGTAAATACAGTTACCGAAAAGGTCGAAAAGAAGTGTCCAGGCTGTTATGAAACTGTGTGGTAGGGAGAGTAGACCTAGTTAGGAGAACAGAATTGTAGCTCACCAGTGCGGTGAACCCCAAGAGATCCACCTTGTGTACTGGAGACTTCTCTGGCTGCAGGAACCCGCTGATGTCTTCCTGTGGCTCCCAAAAACCGTACTTGGTAATTGACCCTCCTTTCCTGCTGTGCGTCTTCCCAAGGTGGCTGCAGCCATTCTTTCTGCTTTTCTTCTCTTTCCAAGCTCAGCTTCCATCTCTTATGAGTCCCAGGTTCAGATTTCTAACTGTCGCTGTGCATCTTCAGCCAGGAGACCTGTTAGCATCTAAACCCCAGCATGCTCTGGGACCAGCCCCGCCCTCTCTTCCCAAATCAGCGCTTCTCTAGCTTCTCTAATGTTTTTGGCCCCTCAGGCACAGTGTAACATCTCCTTTAACTGACGTGGACTCCACTCCTGCTGGCCCAAGGATGCAGCACATAATCTAGACACAGGCTCTGAAATGGGTGTCTGTTATTTTGCGTGATTCACAGGTGATGTGATTTGGGGTAACTAGCCCACTGCAGACGCTGGGTAATTGTTGTTTAAGTTAGTGAGTCTTGGGGGCAGAGGGGAACGAGCCATCATTCAGTCCTTGTAGTTTTGCTGGGTATTGTGTATACCATAACACATTTATTTCTCCCACTAGCTTTCCAGAATTTATTGTTGCCTTTCATGGGAAGGAAGTGAGGCTTGTGGAGTGTCCAATGAATAAGTGGTACACGAACCTAGATTTTTTTTCAATTTCAGAAACCACCATGTTTTTTGAGTAGGCCTACAACCTTGTGCACTCTAAAATGCTCTCCAAACTTATTATAAATACATGTTAGAGAATCAAAGCTCTTTCTTATGGTACTTATGAGTTTTTTTTTCTCATATATATATATATATATATATATATTTTGGTAAAGTGCATGCTGTGAAGTCAGCCTGGGGTACTCTAAAACATCTGTATCCAGCTTGCAGCATGCACTCAATAAGTTAGTTCTCTTTCATAGATTTAAATATTCATTATTTCATTTTTCTTCTTTTTCATTTTTTTCTTTCCATGTTTCCTTCTGTGCACTTCTATCGTCATCTTCCAAATCACTAATTCCCTCTTAAGCTGGATCTGATTTGCTGTATTTTGCTCAAATATCTAATTATAGCATGCTTAATTTCTCCCATTACATTGTTTAGAGCTAGAGTTTCCATCTGATTCATATATATATATTCTTGTTCTCTGGTGAAATTTTTATCTTGTTGCCTATTTTCCTAAACACACAACTCAATTATTTTAAATCCGTGTCTAATAACATTCACATCTGTTTTATCTATGAGATTGTTTCTGTTGTCTGTTTTGCTTTTCTTCTTGGTCTCTTGATGTGGCTGGTCATTTTTAATTGAATGTTGGGCATTATAAATGAAAAATCTGGGAGGTTCTCAATGACATCTTGTTCCACAGAGGATTTATTTTCTTTAGCTTCTGGTTGGCAGTTAGAATTTTAATCATGTTAATTCAATTTCCCTAACTCAGTAGGTGTAGCCCTCCAGGGTTCCCAGTTGGAAGCCCAGAGTATATGCTAGGGTGTCTCCAATTTGGTGGGCCCTGAAATCCAATTATTGTCTCCTTCTCAGTTGTCACAGCCCTGGTTAGTTGATCATCCCACTAGCAGTGGTCTCCTGTGCTGCTGCTTTCTCTCTGCATGTGGAGTTCACAGATCAGCAAAGTCTGAGAGCTGGTGGTGGCAGGGAGGGAGTGGTGGGTGACTTCTGTGCTTTCTTTGGGAATTTGGCCTTTCAGGTTCCGGTTGTCTTGGTAACTCTTAGATGCCTCCCAAGAGATTAAAAATTTTTTTTTGTGTGTGTGCAGGGTTTTGTAGGTTTGTCTAACATTGCTGGAGAGTGACATGCATTTGAAACTTAAGTAGAGGGGGCTGGCTTTTGATTCATCAGATTGCCCCAGAAACTGATATCATTCACTGTGCATGTGGGATCTGCATGTGGGAGCTGCAGCCTGGGCTGCTACCTGCTGGTGCCACAAGAACTTTTGTCTTTCTCCTTGCTTTAACTTTCTGCTTTCCAATCTGAGAAGCTAACTAGAAAATGAGTTAATTGGCTAGTATGTGCCTTGATGTGGGATGGGTTTAAATGAATGATAGAGACAAAGTCACGCAAGAGACCCACATCCCTGTTACGGCCTGCTGGGAGGTGACGGGGCCATAATTCGTCCATTAAGGAAGTGACAACCGCAGTGACTTCTGGTGGCCTTGTTGTGCTAATGTTTTGCTGTACTTTGTACTTTCGACGGTTTGCAATTTTGAAGGGTGTGGTAGTGGTGTTTTGAAGTGTTTTCAGTGCTGTTTTTCTGCATTCATACATGTGCATGGACAACATGTGTGCATATAAATGCACACACACACACAGTGCTCAGAAAGGCCTTGAATGCAAACACACAAGTTCTCCATCTCATCCTTGAAAACAAGAAATAAAACATAAACCCAGAAGTTGTTAACCCCCACAGGGGTTCACGACTGTAAGATTTCATCACCTTTCTGTCTTATCTGGCACACGATCTGCTCCAGGCTGTTTATTTTTCTGCTTCCTTCTCTGCCAGCATCAGACCTGGAACTTGGGGGAGACCAGGTCTCCTTGTGATGACACAGAGAGGAGCCCCAGGTCCTTGGAGCCTGGAAGTTGGTGTGAATGCTCCCCATGGAGCTGATGATAGAGTAGCCTGCTCATTCCCCACTCCCCCTTCTATTGTTCCTGTGAGTGCATTCCAAAGACAGCCTACCGCGTGCTTTCTGTCCCTAAGAATGTTGGAGTTTAATTATGGGGAAAGCCAAAGACACTACAATTTAAGTAGGAGGATGACATAGTAACAGAAATTATTAAAGGTTAAGGGTTATGTGAAGAGTACAGGACCAGCTGTGGAAGTCAGATGAGGGAGGGCTGGGCTGGGGGCAGGTGGACAGAATCTGAGGGCGGGAGGAGTGGGAATTCTTGTGGATCGGGGTTGCCAAGGAGTGGCATGGACATCTTTGGCTGGGAGATGCACACAGGCGGGAGATTGGGAAGCAGCAGGGTGGCTCAGGGGCTGAGATGTGCCACTCTCGGAACGTGGTGGCAGGCGTGGAGGTTGGGCTGTTGTGGTGGAGGGCCTCAAATGCCAGTTGCTGAGCGAGTTTGGATACTGGGTCAGGGAGCATCAGAGCTGAGTGGGGGAGTATGGGGGCGGTTGTATTGGGACAGGATGCTGAAGAGATGGAGGGGAATGTTGTGGGCAGGGGGCTTGGCTGTGATCCCCCTGAGTCCGGTGAGGACTGGTGACGGGAAGGGGAGGTGAAGATTGGAGAATTCCTTCCATAGAGCACTGATGACCACCAGGCTGGGAGTACCAGCTGTTGGCGTTTTCTGAACAGCACATTGCATGCATCCTCAAGGTTGCCACACATGAACTGTGACCCCTCCCTTTCATCTGTGACAAAGCATCAGTTCCCGTGGCACAGCCTTCCACACTTTCCAAAGGTGGATCCATTTGCTAGTACGGAGAATCTTATTTTCCTGTGGACAGCACACATTATACATGTGGATGTGTGTCCTCCTGAAATGAAAAGCCCCAGTGGATCTTGTCCTTGGGTCTGTGTGTGTGTGTGTGGCGGGGGGACGGCAGTGGGCAGGTGCGTGTCCCTGTGGCTGTGGCTCCTCCCATCGCTGCTGACTCCAGACAGATGTCTCCTCCATTGTGACGCTGCCCGAGGGACGCCAGGCGGGAGATGCCATATTCCATGTGGGCTGGGCGAGCCCATCTCTCCCATGTGTGACTGACCTTTGGCCTTGCTGAGCTATGGGACCTGTTAATGTGTATCTGCTAGCGGGAGTTCCTTGCAGAACTAGCTTTGAGCAATAGGACCTGTTTCATTCACCTACCCTGGTCTTCTCTAAAGATCGTGGTGTACCTGGGTCTGTCAATGGTTCTGAGAAGTTGGGCAAGTGGAGAAACAAGTGCCCCGAGTTCCCTGGCACAGGAGCTGATTTTGCCTCATACTTACTAACATCTGAGTGCAGAGTCCTGGGGAAAGCCAGGATGGGAACTGCCTTTCTCCCTGGTGACTGCTCTGATGGCTGCGTGGGCCCTTAGCTGAAGGAGCCAGTGCACATCACGCTTCCCCTGCTCTGAGCTGTCACCATGCAAAGACGACTTCTGTGCCTTCTCACATCCAAACCTCAAAATGACCCTCGGTGGGGGGGTCTCGGGAAACCTGGGTTCTGATGAGCAAAACCCTTGCCCTAGGTTACGTTGTCAGGAAAGCGCGGACGCAGAACTGGAGTCTGGGCCAACTCCCAGTGAGAGTTTGGGTTCAGTCAATAAAGCAGCAGCTGTCTCATCACACAGGCTTCATGCTTGACCACTTAAACAAACACGATCACAGTCGTCTCTGTTGGTGAAATCCACCTCACGGCCATCACTGTGGTCAGGAAGGCAGCTTGGGCAACGTGAGTCTGTAATGAGAGCCCAAGCACTCACCAATGCCTTCTCTTCCTCTGCACGGAGCACTGGGACCGACAGGGCCCTGTTCATTCAACCTTTGCCTTCCTGCTGTCACTCTCCCCGAGCCGATGTGGTCTGTCCCCATGGACCTGCCACTCACACCCTCACACTCCTTGCTTGTGGACGATAGTGCAGAGTTGTTAACGAGGGTCTCTCGAGCACCCTAGTGTGGCACTGAATCTTAATATTCAGAAGACGGGGCAGGCCGAGCAGATCGTCACCTGCCCTTCCAGTTGTGTGATGACTGTCGGAGACTCTCTGACGGGTCTAGGGGTATCCAGAGTGCTGGGAATGTTTTGGTTTCTTTCTCTTCCAGTGGGTGTGCCTGCTTGGCCTGCAGACAATGGCCAGAGCTGTCCTCTGCGCTGTCAAGTGCATCCTGCAGGTCCCGAAGTGCCTGCTCGCCCGCCTTCCCTCCTGTGTCTCCTTGACAGCAGGGCTGGAGGATGGACTTGGACTTCTGCCGTTCCCTCCCATTCCCTCCTGTTCCCAGGACCATTGCCGTGCTGTCTGCTTCTGTGTTGATGGTGACATTCAGTGAGTTTTAAACACTTCAAAGCTAAATGGATGTAGAGAAATGCTCCAGCTTGGTGAGGATTATGTCTTCTGTCACTTTCCCTGGATGTGAGGGAAAGGAGAGTTGCCCTAAAATGAAATTCGTGGGTTAGCATCAAGCCTGCTGTGAGTAATTTAGCCTTCACACATTCACTTACTATTCATCTGCCATGGGCAAGGCACCATGCAAGATCTTGGGCACCAAAATTGTTATGTTATATCCTACCAGATGAGCCAGTGTGTATGCATGTATGTATGTATTTAAAAGGCAGAGTTACTGAGAGAGAGGAGCACACCCACCCACACACCCACCCAAACACACACGCACAGATACAGATCTTCCATCTGCTGGTTCACTCTCCAAGTGGCCTCAAAGGTCCAGGCTGGGCCAGGCTCAATCCAGGTCTCCCATGTGGTTGGCAGGGGCCTAAGCACTTGGGCCATCTTCCGGTACTTTCTCAAGCACATTAGCGGAGAGCTGGGTTGGAAGTAGAGCAGCTGGGACTCGAACCAGCACTCAGATCAGATGTCTGCATCGCTAGTGGCAGCTTAACCCCCTGCACCAAGACGCCAGCTCCAGTCTGTGTGTTTTACCCCGGAATCCAGACCTTCTGATTGGCAGCCTCCTGGGGCATCCAGCGGTCAGCAGCTCCCTTACGTTAGGCACATACTTGGAGTCTGGAAGCTTCCCTGGGCTTTTCCACACATGGGTGGAGGAAGAATTGTCTGCAGAGCTGTGGCGCAGCTGGAGTCTGGGGGTGCAGGGCTCTCTTGTTTCCTGAGAGGTAGAACTGCCCCTCCTCCTCCTCTTAAAACTTTTTTATTTTATTTTATTTTATTTTTTTTAATTTGCTGCATCCGTTTCTTCTGGAAAATTAGGAATGGTTGTGAGGTCAGAGCTCTGCTCAGCCAGATTTAGTGGTTGCAACATCCTGGAGCAGCTGGACTTCACAAATCCCAGATGCCTGAGTCCTGTCCCCCGAGGCTCCAGGCCTGGGAATCTCTGCTTTTACCAAGATCCAGGGCGTCCCAGTTGAGCGTCCGAGTTTGTGCACCAGTGCACCATGACCGAGCGTGAGAGCAGTGGCCATGAGACCATGGAACCCTTGGAGACTTTGGCTCACAGCAGCTGCTTTCCAGTTCCTGTGTCAGCTTGACCTTCAGTCACCTCTGTCTCCAAAGTCCTGTTCTCTGTGTTGGTTTAAAAAATTTTTTTGTAATAAAGAATGCCACTACTCTCATTTAATTTCATGTTTTCCATGAGGTGCTTTATTCATTCTTGTTTTTATCAATGACTTTGAGAGGGTGCAACTGTTTGGTTTTCTTCTTTTAAAACACCTTTTTTTTAAAAAATAAAATATTTATTTATTTGAAAGAGTTACACAGAAGCAGAGGCAGAGGCAGAGAGAGGTCTTCCATCCACTGGTTCCCTCCCCAAGTAGCTGCAACAGCTGGAGCTGTGCTGATCTGAAGCTAGGAGCCCGGTTCTTCTTCTGGCTCTCCCATATGGGTGCAGGGTCCCAGGCACTTGGGCCATCCTCCACTGCTCTCCCAGGCCTTGGCAGAGAGCTGGATCAGAAGTGGAGCAGCCGCGACTTAAACCGGTGCCCATTTGGGATGCTGGCACTGCAGGCGGCAGCTTTACCCTCCGTACCACAGTGCCGACCCCAACTATTTGGTTCTAACTTTCTCCTTGGCAAGGAAGAGATCATCTCAGGATATGATAGGACTCTTGTTTTTCACTGAGAAGTTCCCTGTGGTCCTTGTGCCCTCTTGGTGTTTGCCTTTGACCTGTGGGAATTCAAATTCTTTCTGTCCAGTGGGAAACCCTTAAGTTCCTCAGTCTGTAGATGAATCATCTAGTGGCTGTCCAAGAGGCAGGCTTCCTTCCTTCCTTTCTTTCTTTTTTGACAGGCAGGGTTAGACAGAGAGAGAGAGTTACAGTGAGAGACAGAGAGAAAGGTCTTCCTTCCATTGGTTCACCCCCCAAATGGCTGCTACGGCCAGCGCTGCGCTGATCTGAAGCCAGGAGCCAGGTGCTTCTCCTGGTCTCCCATGGGGTGCAGGGCCCAAGCACCTGGACCATCCTCCACTGCACTCCCGGGCCACAGCAGAGAGCTGGACTGGAAGAGGGGCAACCGGGACAGAATCCGGCGCCCCAACCAGGACTAGAACCTGGCGTGCCAGCGCCGCAGGCGGAGGATTAGCCTAGTGAGCTGCGGCACTGGCCAGGCTGCCTTTCTTAAGCAGTGGCTGTCGGGGAGGTTTTGGGTAACTCTCCACTGGGGTGGCTCTGACACTGCTGAGCTTCTGAGAGCTGCTCCAGCAGTGGATACCTTCAGCAGTGAACCCCTGCTCACCGCCTGGGGGAGATTTCTACCTGTTTCTGCCTGCGCTGGCTTATTTTGTCTGTCTCCGGTCAGTGTGATTCCTAATCCCTGCTCACATCCACACCTTGTCATGTTTTAGTGTAACCACTGTTAAATGCTTTACCGTTGGTAGAACGTATTGGAGTAGCATGCCTGAATTAGCATTAGAGGCGGCTGCCTCTTGGCTGTGGGCATTAGCGGTGCTGCTGATGTCTTTTTCAGGCTGGGTGTTTGGATCTGTTTATGGGGCCCACCTGCTGCTGGGGATTCAGGGCAGAGCTGGAAATCAAAGCTATGGGTGGCCCTTATCTGGCTGCGTAGCTGCTGCCCCGGCCTTGGCTCTGAAGAGACGCTTCCCTGTCCCTCTTCACGCTCGCATCCCGGGTTCCACATTCCTGGGGGTGTCTGGTTTCCCTGTTGCCCCGTAGTTGCAGCAAAGGTCTTTGATGCAGATTGCGGTGTGATTCCCTTGTGTTAACTGCCCAGAGGTTCTGCAGAGTTGACTGATCCTGCTGGTGGGGAAGGGGAGGGAGCAGTTGACCAAGCCTCAACGTTTCTGAGGCAGCAGGACTTTGTGGAGCCAGTGCTGGCGCTGGGGACCACATCCCGCAGGGTTTGACTTCTTGGAAGTCTGAGCCTAAACCACCTCACGTTTAGGAGGGAGAAGGATGAACCTGCTCTGTGTGGCCAGGTGCTTCGAGAATCATCTGGTTCTGAAATCTGCTCACCTGAGTCTTCCGGGATGGTGACTTCTCTCCATGTTCCAGGGAGTCAGGTAGTGTAATCTGAGCGCACAGCTTTGGGTGCTGGTTACTGTTTGGGTGGGTGACCTTCCTAGAAAAGACACATGCGTAGAAATGACCTAAGTCAGATCTCCGTTCCGGTAGGAATCAGGTTTGTAAGGGAGGACTGGTTTCTGACCTGGAGTCTGCCTTCTAGTATCTTACAGAAGTGATTTCCATGGGTTTCAAAACCTGCATTTCAGATTCTTGTATAAATGATTATAAAACTTTATCTAATCAAGTGGTCTCAGCCCTGTGCGATGCCTTCCTAGCCTGGTGTCTAAGGAGAGGTTATTGCCAATGGAGAACTCTAAGAAGCAGGTGTTTTTGGGACTAATATTTTTATTCCCACTGAATTTTAAGAGTTTCCTAAGGGTAGTTGGGAATAAGAACTAACCATGGTCCATCTCCACTTGACCTTGTCTCTCTTTCTCTCTCTCTCAGGATTTATTTATTTGAAAGGCAGAGTTAGAGGGAGGGAGAGACAGAGAGCAAGATCATCCATCTGCTGGTTCACTCCCCAAAAGGCTGCAATGGCTGGAGCTGGGCCAATCTGAAGCCAGGAGCCAGGAACTTCTTCCAGGTCTCCCACGTGGGCTCAGGGGTCCAAGCACTTGGGCCATCCTTCGCTGCTTTCCCAGGCCATTAGCAGGAAGTGGAACAGCCAGGATTTGAACTGATGCCCATATGGGATGCTAGTGCTGCAGGCTGTGGCTTTAACTGTTATGCCACAGCACCTGCCCCCTGATCTTCTGGAAGCAGTAGAATTTGCGTCTTAAGATGCAGCAGGTGCACGAACCAATACTGTTTTAGAAAGCCCTCAGACTGTTTACTCTGACAGAAATCAGGAAGGAGAGTTCTGGTGGCAGTGGGGTGTCTGTGGATGAGCAATGCGATGTTCAGCGTCCCGGGACAGGAGCTGAAATGGTGCTTCCCAAAGCTAGCAGCAGAGCACGATGCAGTGAATCCAGGCTGTCTCTGCACAGGAAAACAGGATTGCTGGTGCGGCTTTCAGAGGTGCATACCAGTCAGGGAGCGTGTGAGCGAGTCAGGTACACACTGACTTACCAGCGTGCACGTCATGGACTCCTGAGCAATGTTCTGCATGATTTTTTTTTCTGAAATGACTAAACAGGAGGTGTGAAATTCAGGAAGGTCTCTTTTGGAGGATTACTGATAGTGTCTCGGAGGAACCTTTAGTTCCACTTTACAGTCATTTAGGAAACCATGGCACCACCCTCCGTTTCATTCTGTTTTGATTCAGACTAACACTTCTGCCGCTTGTAAAACTGGCATCCGTGGCAGAGCGGTGGCTGCTCCACTTCTGAGCCAACTCCCTGCTTCTGTGCCTGGGAAGGCAGTGGGGGGTGGTCCATGTACTTAGACCCCTGCTACCCCTGTGGGAGACCCAGATGTGCTCCAGGCTCCTGGCTCCTGGCTCTGACCTGGCTCCTGGAGGAGCTCTTTGTCTCTTTCTCTGTGTCATTCTGCCTTTTAAATAAATAAAGTACATCTTAAAAAGATCGAGATACAATTCTTTAAAATTGGCCAGGCACTATACCTGAGGTAGAGACAGAGAGAGAGGTCTCCCATCCACTGGTTCACTCCCCAAATGACTGCAAGGCCAGAGCTGAGCTGATCTGAAGCCAGGAACCAGGAGTTTTCTTCCAGGTCTCCCACGCGGTGCAGGGGCCCAAGGACTTGGGCCATCTTCTACTGCTTTCCCAGGCCACAGCAGAGAGCTGGATCGGAAGCAACCGGATCTTGAACTGGCACCCATATGGGATGCCTGTTACAGTTGGCGGCTTTACCCTCTGTACCACAGCACTGGCCCCAAGTTCTTTTGAAATAGTAAGTCATTGTGAGCAGTAGCACACCTAGAACTGTTCCTCCCCCGTGTAACACTGGCCCCTCCCCCACCCCTCCCTTTTCTGCACTCTGGTAACCAAAGATTCTTCTAATTATTTTATTTTATTTTTAGATTTGTTTATGTATTTGAGAGGCAGAGTTAGAGAGAGAGAGAGAGACAGAGAGAGAGAGAGAGAGAGAGAGAGAGAGAGAAAGGTCTTCCATCTGCTGGTTCACTCCCCAAATGGCCAAAACAGCCGGAGCTGTGCTGATCTGAAGCCAGGAGCCAGGAGCTTCTTCTGGGTCTCCCACATAGCAGAGAGCTGGATCAAAAATGAAGCAGCCGGGACTAGAACTGGCACCCATATGGGATGCCAACACTGCAGGTGAGGGTTAACCTACAGCGCCTGCCCCTCTGTGATTTAAAACATTCTCCCCATCCCCGCCTTATTTATTGATGAAACAGGCCATCTGTGGCTACCCTCCCAATTGCGGCTTGTACGTACACACTCAGGTGTGTGCAGAGACGTTGTGCTAAGTTGTTCACAGTCGAGGACCAGCAAGGCACTGGCCAGGCCCTGGTTCAAGCTCTCACTCTACTGGCCGGCATACTTCTCTGCCTTTCAGGGTCCCTGGCCCAGAGACTGGCCTGACAGTGATTTCCCCTGGCGAGCACCCTTGAGATCCCTTCCTCACAAGTGTGCAGTGACACAGGTGCCTCTGGGCCTCTGGGCCCAGCAGGAGTGTGAAATTCCGCTCCATTGCAGTTCTCTGTGGAGCAGGAGCCCCTCCCCCATCGGCCCTCCTTGGTGGAGGAGGAGCCTACTCTCTGAGCCATTTACCTATAAGCAAGATGCTAATTCTTTTCTTCTCCCTTGTCTTACAGTTTATTTTGCAGATAAAGTAAGTAGTAAATGAATACTGCTTTTGAGAAAAGAAAGTAGTAAATGAATAGTATGTATTTATTGTCTTTCTTCTCTATTAATTTGTAAAGCCGAATGTCGGAGGGAGAGGGAGGGGGAAGGGGAGGGGGAGGGGGAGGGGGAGAGGGGGATGTGGAGAGGGGGACGGGGGAGAGGGGGAGGGAGAGGGAGAGGGAGGGGGGATAGAGGGGGGAGGGAGGGAAGAGACAGAGAGAGGTCTTCCATCGGCTGTTTCACTCCCCAGATGCCTGCAACAACCAGGGCTGGGCCAGGCTGAGGCCGGGAGCCAGGAGCTCCACCCCGGTCTCCCACGTGGATGCAGGGGCCCAAGCACTTGGGCCATCGTCTGCTGCATTAGATGCATTTGGAAGCTGGATGGGAAGCAGAACATCTGGGACTGGAACTGGCACTCGTAGCCACAAGTGGTAGCTTCGCCTGCCACACCACAGCGCCAACCCTTTATTATTATTATTATTATTATTATTATTATTTTTTATAGGCAGAGTGGACAGTGAGAGAGAGAGACAGAGAGAAAGGTCTTCCTTTGCCGTTGGTTCACCCTCCAATGGCCACCGCGGCTGGTGCACTAATCTGAAGGCAGGAGCCAGGTGCTTCTCCTGGTCTCCCATGGGGTGCAGGGCCCAAGCACTTGGGCCATCCTCCACTGCACTCCGGGCCACAGCAGAGGGCTGGCCTGGAAGAGGGGCAACTGGGAGAGAATCCGGCACCCCGACCGGGACTAGAACCCGGTGTGCCGGCGCCACAAGGCGGAGGATTAGCCTGTTGAGCCACGGCGCCGGCCCCTTTATTATTTTTCTAATGTAAACGAGACTATGCTGGAAAAAAAAATAAGGTGACCAGGAAATAATTTACAGTCATTAAAACTTTCATTTTTATTTCTGATACATAAAATTGTACATATTTATAGGAGACCATGTGTTGCTTCGGTACATTATATAAAAGGATACTTCAAAAAGTTCATGGAAAATGCAACTAACAACAGTTTATTCGGGTGGAAAAAGCTTTTGAAATCCAGCATAGTTGTTTCATAATACACATCTTTCATGAATGTGTGAATTTCAGACAGTTTTTATACCAGAATAAACCTTATTTTATTTTTGCATGAACTTTCTGAGTACTCTTGTATTGCGTAGTCAGGTATTTTGTGGGAATAAGGTGGGTGGTTAGCACTGGGTAAGAAGTGCACCTCTCACATCAGAATGGCTGTGTTCAGTTCCAGCTCTGGCTCCTGATTCCAGCTTCTGGCTCATGCAGATCCCAGGTTCTTGTCACCCCTGTGGGAGACCTGGACTGGGTTCCCAGCTCCTGCCTCTGGCCCTGGGTCAATGATGGCCATTGTGGGCATTGGGAGAGTGAAGCCGTGAATGGAAGGCCTCTCTCTAGCTCTCAAGCAGAGAGCTAGCGGGCAAGCAGAGTGTAAGCTAGATCTGTCTGTGATTTAAAGTGATAAGAAGGGGCTGGTGCTGTGGCATAGCGGGTAAAAGCCGCCTGCAGTGCCAGCATCCCATATGGGTGCCAGTTTGAGTCCCAGCTGCTCCACTTCAGATCCCGCTCTCTGCTGTGGCCTGGGAAAGCAGTAGAAGATGGCCCAAGTCCTTGGGCCCCTGCACCTGCATGGGAGACCTGGAGGAAGCACCTTGCTCCTGGCTTCACTTCAGATCTGCTCAGCTCCGGCCATTGTTAGCATTTGGGGAGTGAACAGGTGAATGGCAGACCTCTCTCTCTCTCTCTCTCTCTCTCTCTCTCTCTCTGCATTTGCCTCTCTATAAACTCTGACTTTCAAATAAATAAAATTAAATTAAAAAATAAAGTGATGAAAAGCACCACACACACACACACAATCTTCTAAATGCAGAATTTTTTTCATTTTCAATTATCTTTATATACAGAAGATCAATTTCGTATATATTAAGTAAAGATTTCAACAGTTTGCACCCACACAGAAACACAAAGTGTACAATACTGTTTGAGTACTAGTTATAGCATTAATTCACATTGAACAAAACATTAAGGACAGTGACTCCTGTTGTTGACTTAACAAATTGACACTCTTGTTTATGGTGTCAGTAATCTCCCTAGGATCTAGTCATGAGTTGCCAAGGCTATGGAAGGCTTTTGAGTTCACTGACTTCAATCTTATTTAGACAAGGTCATAGTCAAAGTGGAAGTTCTCTCCTCCCTTCAGAGAAAGGTACCTCCTTTGATGGCCTGTTCTTTCCACTGGGATCTCACTCGCAGAGATCTTTCATTTAGGTTTTTTTTTTTTTTTTTTTTTTCCGAGAGTGTTTTGGCTTTCCATGCCTAAAATACTCTCATGGGCTCTTCAGCCAGATCTGAATCCCTTAAGGGCTGATTCTGAGGCCAGAGTGCTGTTTCGGACATCTGCCATTCTATGAGTCTGCTGTGTATCCCGCTTCCCATGTTGGATCATTCTCTCCCTTTTTCATTCTATCAGTTAGTATTTGCAGACACTAGTCTTGTTTGTGTGATCCCTTTGACTCTTAGACCTATCAGTGTGATCAATTGTGGACTGAAACTGATCACTTGGACTAGTGAGATGGCATTGGTACATGCCACCTTGATGGGATTGAATTTGAATCCCCTCGCACATTTCTGACTCTACCATTTGGGGCAAGTCAGCTTGAGCACGTCCCAAATTGTACATCTCCTCCCTCTCTTATTCCCACTCTTGAAAGTAACAGCATGTAGAGGAACCAAAGCCACTTCTACTGCTGCAGGTAATCTCCCACAGGAGTTCACTTCCATCAGGGATCTCTCAGGGATTACAGGAAGTCTACAAACAATGGCTAGAGCCGCAGGGTCTCCATAGCAATTGCTGTTCTGTTCCTGTCCTTTGTCCCTGGACTGCAAGGCCCTTGTCCTCTTGCTCCACGGTGTTGGAGAAGTGGGCTGTTGCAGGTGGATGTGAAACCGGATGAGTGAATTCCAAGTGGAAACTCTTGTAGAACATTCTCGAATACTGAAGGAGCTGGTTCCTCTAAAGAGCCCAATTTGGATTTTCATTACTGATCAGTTTAAAGCTTAGAGTGAAGCCTTTTTCAATTAAAAGAAAATTTAAAAGTGAGTTGAAGCTTCCCCCTACAGCTGCCGTGAGCTCATTCCTGTGCAGCCTTAGGAGCCGGCTGGCTGTGGGGCGGGGCCCACCAGCCCTGAGAAGGCAGCTTCAGCCCTCTGTAAATGATTATGGTGATGGCGCAGACAAGAGGAGCAGCCCCGAGGGGTGGGTCTCCCAGAGAGACCTGTCTGATGAAGAAGTGGTGAAAATGAAGGCAGAAGTCCAGGTGGCCGTAAAAGGTGAACAGCCAGTGGCAGCAGGTGGAGGAATCGAGTGTGGAAAGCCAGACAGATGAAAACCACTGAGCTTTAGTGGTCCACTCGGAACAGAAGAGAGCAGGCAGATGACATGAGCTGTGGGCCCTGAGCTGAAAGAAGCTCACAGAAGCTGATCAAAGCCTCCTTTTGACCATGAAGATGAAAACAAGTAACCGTAAACATCTCAGACTTGGTCTCCTTTGAGAGTATAGGGGGTGTTTTTCAAAACTCACATTTTCCTTATTTTTTAAAGTAACATTTTTCCTATTAGAAAGATCCTGCAGGTTCATTACAGAAAATACAGGAATGAAATGTAATGAAGAAAAAACTGTGTCTGTCCATCAGTATCTCTCTGACTTGCAATGCTAAGTCTGTACAGGTTAACTACTTGTTAACGTTTTGTTGTTGGGAAAGTAGAATTAAAAGATAAGCTGTTTTGGTGCAAAGCATTTTGAAATCCATGCATCGGTTTTTATTTATTTATTTATGTTTTAAGATTTATTTATTTGAAAGGCAGAGTCACAGAGAGGCAGAGGCAGGGAGAGGCAGAGGCAGAGAGAGAGAGAGAGAGAGAGAGAGAGAGTCTTCCATCTGCTGGTTCACTCCTCAGATGGCCGCAACAGTTGGAGCTGCAACCATCCGAAGCCAGGAGCCCGGAGTTTTTTCTGGGTCTCTACTGCTTTCCCAGGCACAGCGGAGAGCTGGCTTGGAAGTGGAGTAGCTGGGACTCGAACTGGCACCCATGTGGGATACCAACACTGTGGGCAGTGGCTTTACCTGCTCTGCCACAGTGCCAGCTCCTCATGCATAGGTTTTTCCATAGTATACATTTTTTTTGTAAGTTTTTTTTTTTGGTTAAAATCTGAGGGGTTTTAAAATCCATGTTATTTGTTCATTCAACAATCAAGTGCCTTCTTATTGTCCAGGCCACATCCTTGGTGCTGGCACCAGAGCTGAATCCTAGCTCTCAAGGAGCTCACAGTCTAGAGCAGAGGAACCAGATCCCAAGGTTAAGGTGCAAGGGAAGGAAAGACCAGTTTCATGGACATTTCCATGAGGAATAAATAAGGCGGTGGCTCTTGGAGTGCAGCTGGCCGATTACCTGCACTGCCATCATTGTTTGGAGCACTTACTAAAATGTCAAGTCCAATGATCTTGTTCAAACAGGGCTGGGGGCATAGGACTCTGCATTTTAGAGTGCTCCAGGGGATCCAGTGTAGCTTACAAAATTGAGCGCTGCTGGGATAAAGTCTGTTCTTTTTTAAACTGGAATTAAGATCGATCTGCATGGCTGAAATCATAATCTGTATTAATCTTTATGGAGGGGCAAGGGACATAGAGACAAGGAAGGGAGCTGACGTTACCAAGTTCCATTGTCTTCTCGTTATAATCTGATTCTCACAACCGTCCTGTGCGGTAGATATCTCAGCCCCCTCTTTCCCGTGACAGACTCCAGGCATAGTTTTCTGTGAGCATTTTGGAGACCCTCCTGTTATGTAATGTATATCGTTGAAGATAACATTGAGATTGTATTGGGCTATTAGCCCGTGAGCCTTTTCGAAGTGTAACTTTGTAACGAAGTTTCATGGCTTACTGTGGGGTCCACGGTGCTAGCTCCTGAGAATTCAGTTATTAAACAGCTCCCTTGTTCTGGCTTCCTCCCTGGGAGAACCCCTTCTGCCTCTCTGAGTGGAGCCAGCCTGTTTGTGTGCTCCATAGAAGGGAGCTTGAAACCCAGGAGCAAGCCTACCTCCCGGGGCTTTCCTGAGGGTCTTTCTTTTGCCCACCTGACTGATTTGTTTTTCCGTGATCACTCTTCTCCTTGTGTCTTTATCGCCTGTTTTAATTCCGAAGCCCGACACTTTGGCTTCAGATGCGCCAATCTTTGCCAGTCTGGAGGATGTATGTAGATGTCCTTTTCTGGTTTACTGTGTGGTCTGCTCCTCTCTTATGAGATCCTGGTGCAAATCACTTTACATAGTGTAGTTGAACTTGGCAACTTTTGCCTATACCACCCAAGGAAGCTTCCAGCTGCTTCTCCGTGTACTTCTGAAGTGCTTTGGAATAGGGGAGATGACGATGTGCCTAGTTAAAGATTCCTCACTGGGATCTTTACCTAGCAGTTAAGGTCAGGGCTGGCATTGTGGTGCACTGAACTAAGCTGCCGCCCGCAGCACTGGCATCGAATATCATCGTGCTGGTTAGGTCTTGGCTGCTCTGCTTCCCACCCAAGTCCCTGCTGATGCACCTGGAAAAGCAGTGTAAGATGGCTCAAGTAGGAGACCAGGATGAAGTTCTGGGCTCCTGGCTGCAGTCTTGAGGCCATTTGGGGAGTGAACCAGTAGATGGAAGATGTCTCTCTTTCTCTCTCTTTCTCTATCACTTTGCTAAATAATTAAGTCTATCCAAAAAATAAAAAAAAGATTCTTGTGCTCCATATCAGAGTGCCTGGGGTCCATTCTAGGCTCTTGGCTCCCAATTATAGTTGCC
Organism: Sylvilagus bachmani; assembly: GCA_015711505.1. Lineage (NCBI taxonomy): Eukaryota > Metazoa > Chordata > Mammalia > Lagomorpha > Leporidae > Sylvilagus > Sylvilagus bachmani. Next base: position 1,161,974 of record CM027406.1, on the reverse strand, counting down.
TGCTAGTGCAGACCCCAGTGATGGCTCAAGTGACTGGGTCCCTGCCACTCACAAAGGAGACCTGGATTGGATCCCTGGCCCTGGCTCCTGGCTTTGGCCTGGCCCAGCTCTAGCTGTTGTGCACATTTGGAGAGTGAATCGGCAGATAGGGATTCTTTCTCTCTCTCGCTCTCTCTCTCTCTCTTTCTGGGTCTCTGTCTCTCTCTCTCTCTCGCTCTCTCTCTCTCTCTTTCTGTGTCTCTGTCTCTTTCTCTCTCTTTATGTCTCTCAAATAAATTTTTAAAAGTTTTTAAAATCCACCTCCCCAGTTCCAGCAAAGCTAGTGACGTGACTCAGCACAGCGAGTCAAGGATACAGGTGGAAGTCTGCCAATTAAGCTGCTGCATTTTTTGATATAAAATGACTGACCTGGCAAGCATGAGCCTTTGTCCTTATCTCTTCCTCCTGCCTCGAGGGCAGATCTGAAACCTCAGAGCACTGGAGCCACGGGTAGGCCTATGGAGGGCTGCCCCACGCTTCCGGTGATCTAGTGCAAAGACCGAGGGAGCTCCGAGCCTGGTGATGCCTAGAGGAGCTGCTGCACAAGCCTGGGACTGCTGACTTCTGAGCTTCCTGGTTGCTGAAGCCTCTGCAGGCATCTTTTCCATGCAGCAAAAGGCAGTCACGTGATGCAATAACTAACAAACTTGCCTCATAGATCCAAGAGTGTATTTTTGGTGATTGCCTTAGAATGAACTGTTGGAAGCAGAACTACTGAATCAAAGTATTTGAACATATATATATATATATATATATATATATTTAATTTGAGAGGGGAGAGAGAGAGAGAGAGAGAGAGAGAGAGAGAGAGAGAAAGAGAGAAATGAACAGCCAGGTCGGGCCCTGGCTGAATCAGGAGCTAGGAACTCCATCCTGGTCTGCCATGTGGGTAGCAGGGAGCCGAGGTCTTGGGCCATCCTCTGCTGCCTTTCCAGGCCCATTAGCAGGGAGCTGGATTGGAGGCAGAGGATTGGGACTGTAACTGGTGCTCTTACATCAGTTTAAATGCCCGAGTGGGAGAGGCCATCCCAAAGGGGACAGACATCATGACCCGGGAACAGGTGCCCATCAGTTGGAGCTTCAGGTCATCAAATGGTCCCTTGTGGGTTTTGGTCAAGCCCTGGTGTTGTTTGGGTGGCTTGTGCCAGCTTTCTGAGAAATGTTGGTCGTTGTGATCCCAGACCTCTGGGCAGTGAGAGGACTTGATTTTAGAGTGAGGAAGGTGATGCTGTACTTCACCACTTTCTGGGACAGGGCAGGAGCTGAACCCAGCTGGCCCCACTGAGAGGGAAGGCTGTTCCTGAATCAGCCGCCACAACCGAGGCTTCGCGCTTTGCACCAGAATACAGAGAGCGATGGGCGGATGAGACCTGGGTGATCAGGACACTGCAGGCTCTGATCAGAGCACACCGTTCATTGCCAGCCCTGATAAGGAAGCTGTTGAATGATTCATGAGGATTGCCGTTCGCAGGAACAAGGGAATGGCCCGATCTGAAGTTGGAAGAGCATTGGCGACTCCTGGCCAGAGTCCTGATGGGAGAAAGCGTGTGGCTGTTGTTGCCAGTGAAGAATGATCAGGTGTGCACCATGTTTGCACAGATGCACTGAGGGCTGGAGGAGATGCTCGGGAATCCTGGGATGCAGAGGGGGAGCAGGAAGAAGCGGCTGGGTACCTTCTCATGAGACGAGGTGGCTGGACAGGGGCATCCTTACATCATTCCCCTCACCCTGCCTGGCAGTGGGCAGGAGCTCAGACGGTGCCTTGGCCATCAGTGGACAGGAGCCCAGTTTCCCTATGACATGAGTAGCAGCAGCTAAGTGTTCCACCAGGTGGGTGTTTTGCAAATAGTGTTGCTTTGATTTCACAGGATTCTTCCATGAAAGGCAGAGCGGGAATGAATTTCTTCAGTAAGCGCACAGATGCCTGTAATTATTATCATGTGAGACAAGGAGAAGTCACGTCATTGTTTATTACTGTAGGGATCCTGACTGTTTCAGGGTTTAAGGTTGATGCCTCCCTGAGTGGGCGAGAAAGTCCTCCCAACCAGGAGCTTGCCAAGCAGCTGCCGAGTCTCATTCTGGCCGCAACTGCTGCCGTCTCCTTCGCTGTCGGGCCTCCCGAACATGATGGTGCCATTGTCACATCCTTCTCACCCAGTCTAACAAGTTTAGAATATATGGTGGCTCTGCCAACCACCAGGCCGCATGGCCACGTGTCTGGACTACGATACTTAGGGACTGTTGTTATATTGGGCACGATATAAAGTCAGTTTTATAGCCATACTTTCTCTTGTGTCCCTATCGAGTTCTACATGAACAAAACTTTTTCATCCCCTTTTTGGAAACACAGATGTGCCAGGGGAATTCATTGAGATAATTATTTGCTAAGCATGGGATCTTCTTCTTCTTCTTCTTCTTCTTCTTCTTCTTCTTCTTCTTCTTCTTCTTTTTTTTTTTTGACAGGCAGAGTTAGTGAGAGAGAGTGACAGAAAGGTCTTCTTTCCATTGGTTCACCCCCCAAATGGCCTCTACGGCTGGTGCTGCACCGATCCGAAGCCAGGAGCCAGGTGCTTCCTCTTGGTCTCGAGCATGGGATCTTCCGACAGCTCCTGTCCCCTCTGACTGGAATAGGTCTTCCTGTCTTCTGTATGTGGCGCAGCTCTAGGAAGAGATGTACCCACGTGCTCCTGCTGGACAGAGATCCAGATCTTTCAGATCCAGAAGGGAGATGCCTGGAGCCATATCCCGGGAGTGGCTACCACGAGGCCAGTGTTCTTGGGAGGTGGGGGTGCCATGGGGGAGCTAACATCATGGTGATCCCATTGAGGATGAACCTGGGACATGGACTCCCAGGCTGACCACGGGGCGCTATGGCCTTCGAGGCACTGGACGCTCTCTTGGGCAGTGGATGTCTTAGCTGCAGCCATCGGGAAACAGTGACCTGACTGATAAGACCCCAGAGACCTCATTCAGGCTTGACTGTTTCAGAAACCGCATGACCTTGGCACATTCTTGGTCGGAGTAGAAGGTATATATGGGGGTGCTTCACAAAGGTAGTGGAAAGTGGAATTAAGTGTATTTTGGGGGCTGGCATTGGGGCACAGAAGGCTAAACTGCTGCTTGTGATACTGAGATTCCATATTGGAGCTCCAGTCTGAGTCCTGCACTTCCAGTACAGCTCCCTGCTAATGTACCTGGGGTGGCCGTGGAAGATAGCTCAAGTGTTTGGGTGTGCCACGCATACGGAAGACCCAATGGAATCCCAAGCTCCTAGCTTTGGCCTGGCCCAGCTGTAGCCATTGTGGCCATTTGGGGAGTGACCTGGCAGATGGAAGATCTCTCTCTTTCTCTTTCTCTCTGTCACTCTGCCTTTTGAAGAAATAAAATTTAAAAACCTTTTAAATAATTTATTTTGGGGGCCAGCATTGTGGCACAGCGGGTTGGGCCGCCGCCTGTAGCACGGGCGTCTCATAGGTTCTGGTTCCATTCCCAGTTGCTCCACTTTTCATCCAGCTCCCTGCTAGAGCACTTGGGATGGTCCAGGTGCCTGGGCCCCTGCCGTACATGGGGTTTTCTCACTGGTGAGTGCAGTATTTCTGTGTAAAAACAATCTACATTGGTTACCCGTGGAGGGTAGTGGTGGGTTTTACTGGGTGGTTTGGGGGTAAAGGCAGGAGGCAGCTTACTTGTCACTCTAATTCCTTTGGTATATTTTGAAACATTCAAAAATGCAAGGTTGTGGTTTCTTTGAAAAAGCAGCATACGCAAGCGATTTCTCATCTGCCTGTTCAGTGTCTTTAATGATCACGGTCACCCTAGATTCCTGTCGTTCTTGCTGTGAATCCTATGTGCTGTGTATGTACCCATATACACTCACAGGTATGTAATAGTTAAATTATACTCCTTTAGATGTGACTTGAGTGGTGAGTAAGAAGAAAAATATGTTTCTCTACCTGCAAACTTGATCAGTTGTTGAGGTTTCTAGCATAAAGACAGCTGCTTATCTGGACTTTATGTGAATTTTTGAAGACATCTACTTAACACATAAGCTTTATGTATGTACAGTTTTAAATCATGTCAACGACATATTGCTTAGGGGTATGTGACTGTGTAGTCAAATAGAAAGAAATGCACAGACATAAATGCTAATTCATGGAGTCAAGGGAGGAGGAAGTGAGATACGGGACTCAGGATGGATGGTACACAATTGCTCACTGAATGTTTCTTTACATCTCCCCGCATATTTCAGATACTGCAGAAGTTAGAAGTTAGTGCGTATTACCAACTTACTGTTGGGAAGTTATAACCAGAGTTCTGTGAAACTCTAAAAAGATGAAGAGATAATATGTGGACCAGTGACATTTATGTTTCTTGTTCTCCGTTTTATCACGTCGGCACCTAGAACAAACCTCAGAGCATGGCAGAAGGTGGTTCCTAAAAAAGCTTGCAAAGATGAATAAGCAGGCGTAAAAGTCCTTTAAGTCCTGGGTGCCATCCTGTGTTATGGGGCCCTAGGAAAAGAAGTGCATGCAACTGATAATGGCCATCACTTTCCAGTTGGGTAGGAACAAAGCACTGGGGAATTTCCCCAATAATTAGAAATCCAGAGGAAGCGTCGAGAGGTAGCTGAGCCTGTAAGAAATTCGTTGCTCCCTGTGTCCCACACTTCATGGCGTGGAAAAGACCTCTTCGGGGCTCGCAGTAATTCGGGGGTGTTTTCTTCATAGGCGTTGCTCTGTTGTCCCCTTCGTAAATGTGGTCTGTTGGTTAAGGAGGCTGGGACTCTTGAGTTCCCCCGAGCAATCCCTCTGCTGTCTTTCGTGCATCTCTGCCCAGCCCAGGAGCCAGGTTTGCAGGGGAGGCAGTGGCATGGCTGGCATTTGCTGCTGCCCACGGTCAGTGGGAAATTAACCTTTCTCTCTTAGCACAGCCATCAGCCGTTGGGTCATTCTATTTGTTTGTTTAAAATTTAGAGATAGTATGAAAGGAGTGTGGGAAAAGAACAAACACGGTTACCCCACAGCAGCTACAGAAGATGCATTGACACATGGCAGCATTGAAGAAGAATAAGCTGCTGCTGCCAGTTAACCCTGCAGGTATTGCTGGCTGGAGCTGCGCGGCCCCACAAGAATATGTATGGCATGAGCCATAGATGTGGTTTACAATGTTTCTGTAGCAGCATTAAAAATAAAAAAGGACATAGATGGAAATTAACTCTAATAATATATTTGTTTATCCCAGTGTAAAAATCTCAGTTCTATGTGTAACCAATGTGAAAAAATTACCAACATAGGGCCGGTGCTGTGACATAGTAGGTTAAGCGTCTGTCTGCAGTGCCGGCATCCCATATGGGTGCCAGTTCTAGTTCTAGCTGCTCCACTTCTGATCCAGCTCTCTGCTGTGACCTGGGAAAGCAGTGCAAGATGGCCCAAGCCCTTGGGCCCCTGCATCCGTGTGGGAGACCTGGAAGAAGCTCCTGGCTCCTGGCTTTGGATCAGCTCAGCTCTGGCCATTGTGGCTATTTGGGGAGTGAACCAGTGGATGGAAGACCTCTCCCTGTCTCTCCCTTTCTCCATCTGTAACTCTGCCTCTCAAGGAAATAAATAAATAAATCTTTAAAAAGGAAAATTACCAAGATTTTATATTCATTTTGTAGTTCTAAATCTTTGAAATCCTATATGTATTTCGTATCTTCAGTAGCATGCTAAGTTTTCCATTAGAAATACTTTTATGAAATTTACAGTTGCAGAAGTAGATTCACATATTCAAGTCATTCTGTATATACTTAAAATTTTCTAATAACTGAACTGGACATCGATTCTTAAGTTAAAATGAATTAAGATTAAATAAAATGAAATATTTAGGTCTTCTGTTTCACTAGTTATATTTCTTTTTTCTTTCTTTCTTTCTTCTTTTTTTTTTTTTTGACAGGCAGAGTTAGACAGTGAGAGAGAGAGACAGAGAGAAAGGTCTTCCTTTGCCGTTGGTTCACCCCCCAATTGCTGCTACGGCGCGCTGCGCTGATCCGAAGCCAGGAGCCAGGTGCTTCCTCCTGGTCTCCCATGTGGGTGCAGGGCCCAAGCACTTGGACCATCCTCCACTGCCTTCCAGGGCCACAGCAGAGAGCTGGCCTGGAAGAGGAGCAACCGGGACAGAATCTGGCGCCCCGACCGGGACTAGAACCCGGGGTGCTGGGGTGCCGGCGCCGCAGGTGGAGGATTAGCCTAGTGAGCCATGGCGCCAGCCATGTACAGCGTCTTAACCCCTGCACCAAATGCCCACACCCGCACATTTCTACATTAGATTTTCTTCCTGGTTCCAAAGTCTTTTTGTCAGTATGTTTTTAAGGTGGTATAACAAAGATTAGATGTCTTGAGTAGTTCATATGTGTGTATTTCTTTGTGCTAATCACTTTCTTGGAGTGTTACATCTGTTACGATGAGTCTAGTTTTGAGAAGTCGATTTAAGGTGATCTGAAATCTGAGATTTAGAATGAATCAAATTTTCACTATAATTCTTTCACAAGTATTCATAAGTTCAGATCAAAAGGCCCAAGAGCTTTTACCCTGAGAAATACCTTTTTTTAAAAAAAGATTTTACTTATTTATTTGAGAGGTAGAGTGAGAGAGAGAGAGAGAGAGAGAGAGAGAGAGAGAGAGAAGGATAAAGACAGAGAGAGAGGTCTTTCATCCCTGGTTCACTCCCTGATTGGCTGCAATGGCTGGAGCTGTGGCAATCCGAAGCCAGAAGCCCGGACCTTCTTCTGGGTCTCCTACATGGGTGCAGGGGCCCAAGTACTTGGGCCATCTTCTGCTGCTTCCCCTGGCCACAGCAGAGAGCTGGATCAGAAGAGGAGCAGCTAGGACTCGAATTGGCGCCCATATGGGATGCCGGCACTGCATGCGGAGGCTTAGCCCACTGTACCACAGCGCTGGACCCAAGAAATGATAAGTCTGAAAGAAAAAGAGTGTCCATCAACAAATACCAAAAAATATGGAAAACATATTTTGTGGTTTCAGTGGCTCTCAGACTTAGCTAACAAAGGATGGGCAATTCAGTTACCCAATGTAAATAGTAGGATTTTGAGGAGAGATCTCATTACATATTCTTGACAGCTCCCGTATCTTGTGGAAGGATAATGATGGTGCGTGGAGACCTGTAGACTCTGCAGCATCCAAGGCTGAGTGAGCTCTAAGAGAACTGTTGGAAGAAGGCGACAGTTATTCACCCATCAGCATGGCTTCTGGAAAGTTCTGAGGGCCTGAAGACAAGGGAAGAGAGTCCATGGTGCTTCAGTCCCCTGGAGTCCTCCTGTTGATACTTTGTTAAGAGAAATGGAGTCCTGGGACTGGGAACTTCCATAGAAAATAGGGAATTGAAAATAGAATAGAATAGAAAACAGAGAAAATAGAGAATTGATGCCCTTAAACTTACAAGCCTCTGGGAATCACTGGGGGTCCTTGGTAGTCATTAATCATTGATAAATGCCTATTATTAGTTACTATTAAATTATTGTCATGATACTTATTAATTATTAAATTAAAAAGGAAAAAAATCCATGCCTTTATTTAAATGAAGCAAACCCCTTCATGGAAAAATCCCGTTGCTTTGTTGAAAAGGATAAGGCATATAAAGGATACAGTCACTGCTCCTGGGTGCTGGGAGCTCTCTGTCTGAAGGGACTCTGTAACAGAGCAGAACTTCTGTACCCGACCTACTGCCTGCTTGGGTAGCATTGATGCAAGCCTCGTCTTGCCCACTGGGAACGGCCCTCCCTCCTCCAGCCTGACTCTGGATGACCTCACTAGGGCTGGCCTTCGAGGGCTCCCTTGCAGCACAGCACTTTGCCAGAGCGCCAGGTTCTTAACAATTTCATTTCTCCTGCCCAGGACAGGCAGGCGGGCAGGCTGCTCCATGGCAGCCGATCAATACCAGGCGCCTGTGGTCACCGACCTGGCCACGCTGCCATCTCCCTGGAGCCAGAGCCTCCCACTCCCCGCCCCACTTCCCTGGAAGCTGAGGGTCTTTGTTCCAGGCAGCCACGTGGGGACTCTTGCTATTTTGAAGAGGAGGAGGAGGAGGAGGAGGAGGCTGATAATATGCATTTGCCCTTAACTGCCTTTTGGGCAATGCACTTGAAATGAAAACACAAAAAGCAAATGTAAAAACTGAGGGTGGCAGTTGGGATCTCATTAGCTTAGTGGCTGTCATAATAGATCTAGGAAGAGGCTGCGAGCATGTGGCTGAGAAGCTCTGTGTGTGTGTGTGTGTGTGTGTGCACAAGCCAGCATGTCTGCAGCGGGGCAGGCTTTTCAGGCTTTGCCGTATTATTTAGTTGCTTAAATTTAAAAAAAAAAACAACTTTGTCAGTTCGGCTGAGACAGGCTTGGCTATTTTTCTTTATGGGTGTTTCTGTAAATATCTTTAAATTTCGGCTTAGGCTTTTAAACAAGGCTTCCAGTGTGAGAAATAAGCATACTATGGCTTTGTTTTTCTAAGGCCTGGAATTTTGTTGGAGGCATGGAATGTGGACCATAAAATGATGCAAGTGCTCTCTGTGAGACAAACATCCCAGGTCAGGATCAGAATATGTCCGTGCTCCAGAGGGCACCAGGCCTTGAGCTGGTCATTTTAGGAATACATTGGGTTTCCAGGCTCAACACAGCCCCTCTGCACTTCCTGGCCTGTTCCAGATCCTGAACCTCATTGACAGCAAATGGAATCAAGTGTGTCACTTGGTTATACTTTGCAGTTGACAAAAGGGAAGTCCGGAGCTGAAATATCTCTGCACCTGTTCGCACTCTGATGAAGCTGAGCTTGGCAAACAGTGTTTAATGCCACAGGGGTCAGAAGGGCCTAAGCAGGGCTGAATTTATGGCCTGGTGGCTGGAGGCCCAGGGATGTGGACCCAGCTCTGTCACTGGCCTGGGGGAAGCTCGCTGATTGCTGTTTGACAGAGTGATGATTCCAGTGGAAATGTGGCCCGTCGCGTACGCACAATAAGCCCTGTGACCTCAGAGTTCAACCAGGAAACTTCAGAGATCCGGGAAGCAGACCAGATGTCCCTTGTCCAAAAGACATTGTACAGCTGTTCACTGGCCGCCTTCTGTCCTCACAAAGGCAGTGGCCAGGCCTCCCAGCAGGCTGCATGGAGACTTCGAGAGCCACTCAGGGGTTCTGTGCTAGGTTTTCTTTTGTTTTTGTTTTTTGGACAGGCAGAGTGGACAGTGAGAGAGAGAGAGAGACAGAGAGGAAGGTCTTCCTTTGCCATTGGTTCACCTTCCAACGGCTGCTGCGGCTGGCGCACCTCGCTGATCCGATGGCAGGAACCAGGTGCTTCTCCTGGTCTCCCATGGGGTGCAGGGCCCAAGCACTTGGGCCATCCTCCACTGCACTGCAGGGCCACAGCAGAGAGCTGGCCTGGAAGAGGGGCAACCGGGACAGAATCTGGTGCCCCGAGTGGGACTAGAACCCGGTGTGCTGGCACCGCAAGGTGGAGGATTAGCCTATTGAGCCGCGGCACTGGCCCTGTGCTAGGTTTTCAAAGCTGCGGAATGTGGGTAGTCACTGTACATTCACATGAGGCTGGTGGCGTGGCCTGGAGATTCCTGGTGGGTGGAGCAAACATATGATTGGCAGTGGCCCCTTTCTTTCCCCTGTTAACGATTTTGCATATCACCCTGAGAGCCTAGTATGAGGGTATCTCAGAAAGCTCATGGGCAAGCAAAATTAAACAGCAGGTTTTTTTTTGGTGGGAAAATTTGTGAAATCCATGCATAGTGTTTTTTTTTCTGTTTAAACATCTTTTTCATTTTTTTAGTTTTTGAGACAGCATTTTTAATTTACATTATAGCCAAAGGCTTTTATAAGCCGCTGTGTACACCTGCTCCAAGCACCCTGTTTCCCGCTGCCTGGCAGTGGCTCAGCAGGCTTTCTGCTCTCGTGCACAGATGATCCCAAGGCCCACTCGACTCTGTCACAGGGAACAGAGCAGGAGCACCAGCTGTGGGGGCCCAGGCTGCTGGCTGGGGCGGCTCTGCCGGAACCTCTTCCAGCCATGCCAAGGCAGCTGCAAGGGATTCAAGGAGGAAGCTGTTGGCCACTGTTCACCCCGCCGTTGTCGAGAAGACTGGGAATTCATGGCCACTAGGTGCTGAGATTTGGGTGGCTTAGGTCATTTTAGCCAAAGCGAAGGAGAAGCTTCATCTGATTTCAAAGGCAGTTCTGATTTTTTAAAAATATTTGTTTATTTTACTTGAAAGAGTTACACACAGAGAGAAGGAGAGGCAGAGAGAGGGAGAGGGAGAGGGAGAGGGAGAGGCAGAGGCAGAGAGAGAGAGAGAGAGAGAGAGAGAGAGAGAGAGAAGAGAGAAGAGAGGAGAGAGGTCTTCTATCCGTTGGTTCACTCCCCAATTGACTGCAAGGGCCGGAGCTGCACCCATCTGAAGTCAGGAGTCAGGAGCTTCTTCCAGGTCTCCCATACAGGTACAGGGGCCCAAAGACTTGGGCCATCTTCCACTGCTTTCCCAGGCCATAGCAGAGAGCTGGATGGGAAGTGGAGCAGCCAGGACTGGAACCGGCTCCCACATGGGATGCCGGCACAGCAGGCGGCGGCTTTACCCACTGAGCCACAGTGCTGGCCCCCAGATCTGGTTTTAAGTCCTCCCCAGCCCCCAACTCCGGGGTTGTTGGGAGAGGCTTTAACTTTCTGGGGTAACTGTTTCTGTCCTGAGATGCAATACAGCTTTGAGCCTGGCTGCTGCTAACATGCTACTTGTCGTCAGCCAGCACAGCTGGGTACCACACCTCCTTCTTCCCTGCTCAGTGTGTCAAGGCTGGTGCTACCTGCAGACTCTGCTCCCAAGGGGTGCAGAACGGTCACTGTGGAAGCAGGGCTGCCTCTGACCCGGCTAGGGGTAGCCTGTATGTGCACTTGCTCTTGGCCTGTTGTGCCTGGACCTCTACCCGCCAAGCCACTCACCGTGCTTCTTGGTTTGAGTGTGGGGGTCATAACCCTGGATGCCCACAGGGGCAGGCAGGTAGCATAAATGTGCAAATAGAGCTGGGTGAGACAACAGGGAGTAGTGGAGACTGGGGCGCGGGGGGCAAGTCCCTCACTGGGTAGTGTTTTCAGGTATGATTTAATGTCTGTTAGAGAAGTACACTTTGGGATGCCTGGATGAAAACTAGAGCCTTGAAATTGGACTCTCACCAACATTCCGGGAGCAACATTTAGGTCTTCCAACTGGGAGAAGAGAAGAGGAAAAAGAGAAATACAGGCTGTTTAGCTTGGGGCAAGAATTTGCAACTTGTGATAGAGTCTTAAAAGGAAAGGACGTTTGTTGAGGAACTATTGTGTGCTAGGCAGTGTGTGGACAGTCCTGTCAATTTTTTAAAAAATATTTACTTATTTGAAAGGCAGAGAGAGAGAGAGAGAGAGAGAGAGAGAGAGAGAGAGAGAGATCACATCTGGGTCATTCCTCAAATGCCCACAATGGCTACAACTGGGCCAGGTCAAAGTCAGGATCCAGGAACAGTCTGGGTCTCCTAGGTGGGTGGCAGGAACCCAAGTACCTGAGCCATCACCCTGCACCCCCCGAGGGTGTGATTCACAGGGAGCTGGAATTCAGACTGGAGCTGAGAATCAAACCCAGGCACTCGATGTGGACATGGGCATCTCGGGTTGCATCTTAGCTGCTGCACCCACACAGCTGCCCTCGTCACTGGGATTCGACACCCTGACTTCTGTCTTTCACTCCCGAAGCACCTGCGCTGCATCGAGTATCGCTGGGGTCTGCGGCCTCTGCCTCCTCCTCCTTGGGTCCCCTCCACTGCCCGTGTCAAGCTGCGCCCTCCCTGGAGTTGTCTCTGGCTGGCTCTGGACTGCCCTCGGACTCCCTGAGGTGCAGGACTCATCAGAAGCCTGCGTCCCTGTCAGCAGCTCCCCTTGTTCTTCTCACATGGGTGTGAGCCTGAGCCATCAGTGTGGCTCTGTGCAAAAAGTCTGACCGCCCGTGATCGTCTCTGGACGTGGATCCCTGTGTGGATGGTCTGGGTGCTTGCTTGCCTTGGGCATGGACCTCAGCCCAGAGCCCATGCCAGATGGGAAGGCAGCTGCCTTACCCTCATTTCTGGCGCTCCTCAAGTACAGTGAGGTAGAACCACGATCCGCTGCCTGTGCGGAGGTTTCTGGAAGTTGACAGTATGTGTTTGGGGAGGAAGGTGTAATTTGCTCTTCGGAGATGCGTTCTCTTCCCTTTTCAGCTATATCTGATTAAAAATAAATTAGAACATTTGGCATCCAGTAAAATTAGCACCTCATACTCAAGTGCCCCAGAAATGCTTTTCTGTATTCAAGAGAAAGGAAGAACACATGGTGTGAAGTACGCGGGAAGGACTTTCCTCCCCGGCAGGTGTTTTCTGGGGTGGGCATGTCACTGTAGCAGGCATAGATTTTTGCTTCTGGGTGTGGGTTGTGGTTTTGCTGGGAGCTCTGTGTTTAGGGTGAGTAGAAGGCATTTGGTGGGCGTGTGAACCCACCAGGGGCTGGTGGAAGTCACAGTGTTGTCAGATCTCGTGGACTCGGTGGCCCGGCGAGCCTGGGACCCCGGCGAGCCGCTGTGTGGTCTTGCAGGTGCACGCCAGGTGCGTGAGGTGCTTCTGGCTCAGGTTGGCTGAGGGACCTGTCAAGTACTCAAGTGCATGGGAGAGCAGGAAGAAGCTGGTCTGCCACTGAGTACTTGTGCATCCTTGGAGAAGTTGCTAGCCTCTCTGAGGCATTTTTTATGTCATAAGGAGAATAATGCAATGCGCAGCGTCATTTTGAAGATTAAGTGATGTAATCTCCATAAAGAGTGGGGCCACGATGCATCCCTTTGTTTATTTTGAAAGCAATAAATGCTGTTGTTGCAAAAAATTTTAAAATCCCAATATTTTCCTTCTATGGCTTCTAAAAGTAGAACCTTTCCTGTTTGCCAAAGAAATACACTGTTGTTAGACACTGTTCAAAGCACCTAATTGTGATTCCATCCAGTAATAGTCACTGTTAACATTTTCTTCTGTTTTTTTTTTAACCTTTAGTTTTACATACTTATATGTATATGTGTGTGTTACATATATATATATATATATATTCACATCTGAAGTCATGCATTTTTAAGTTTACCTCCTTTTAAAAAAATATTTATTTTTTATTTATTTCAAAGAGTGAGAGTGAGTGAGAGAGAGAGAGATCTTCCGTCTACTGGTTTATTCCTCAAATGGCCACAAATCCCAAAGCTGGGCCAGGCTGAAGCCAGGAACCAGAAGCTTCCTCTGGGTTTCCCATGTGGGTGCAGGGTCCCAAGTACTCAGGCATCTCACTGCTTTCTGAGGTGCATTGACAGGGAGCTGGATCAGAAGAGGAGCAGCTGGGACTCAAACCGGTGCCTAAATGGGATGCTTCTGCTGCAGGTGGTGGCTTAACCAGCTGTGCCACAGTGCTACCCAGAGCCATGCAGCTTTTTATGCTGATATCTGTATCTCCATACATTAGTGGGACGATCATGGTGCAT